>JASSUY010016045.1:0-24867 GCA_032466535.1 Forpus xanthops | reverse complement strand
ACAGAGCTTGGTGTCATCAGCAAACTTGCTGAGGGTGCACTCAATCCCACTGTCCATGTCACCGACAAAGATGTTGACCAAGACCACTGCCAACACCGATCCCTGAGAGACACCATTTCTTACTGGTCTCCAGGTGGATACTGAGCACTACACTCTGCATGTGGCCATCCAGCCTGTTTTTTATCCACTGAGTGGTCCACCTATCAAATTGATGTTGCTCCAACTTAGAGACAAGGATGTCATGTGAGACGGTGTCAAACACTGCACAAGTCCAGGTAGATGATATAAACTGCTCTACCCCGTCCATCCGTTCTGTAGCCCCATCATAGAAGGCCACCAAATTGGTCTGGCAGGATTTCCCCTTAGGGAAGCCATTCTGGCTGTCACCAAGCACCAATACAACATCAGTATTACAAGTTCCTTGTTTGGTATCTGTATACAACACCAGAGAATAAAAACAATTCCTGCCTCAGAAGTGTGTAGTTCATGAATGACACTGTTTTCCTGTTAAAAATCTCCTAACTCGGCAACTTTTCTGTGAAGAAAAGTCATCTTTTTGAACTATGCTTAGTTGATGGGTTTTTCAAGGATGATACTATCAAAAAGCACTGGTTCCTCTCTGCTTTGCATTCAGCCCCCCTATGACTTTGTCTACTAACAGCAAAAATGAGACCATAAATTAATACCCCAGTTCACACTAAACCCCTCCCACCCCTCTACTTTGTAAGTTGTTCAGTCTCCACAGTACACATAGTAAGTGAGCAAGCAGTCAGACCCTTTAGGGAGGTGGTTTTAATGCACTTAAGTTGGTCCAGATCTACTAAGAATGTCCTAAAAACTACACAAAGCCCTCTCAATACTGGCTTGTACTTCTTTTGACTGACAACATTCCTTCCTTTGCAGCCACGAAAACCAGTTATGTTCTCAAGCAGTCCTCCTTACATTATCTTACCCCTGTTCTGCTCAAAATCAGAGGTTACTAGAGTGAAGAGATGCACCGCTGCCACAATGACCTATTAAAATTACTTCCCTCTGTAAAGCACAAGCTACTAAGAATCAGAAATGCAACTGTACAGTCATTTTTTTCTCTGGTTTTAGGCAGGTTTTGGCACTTCTGACCAACTTACACATTTTAAGACAAGGAACAAACTGTTTATACTACTTGCTCACAAGACAGCAGCATTTCTTTACTATTACAGCTGATATGAGTTTACAAGTCTATTCCACAAAATGCAGGAAAAGATATTGACTGAAGGATCCAAAGAAATGGATTCATTTCTTAGGAATTCATCAAAATAATAATTTTCATATGTAAAAATAATCTACAATTTACTCATTACACACTTGACAAGTTCCATCAGAATTCAGTTTTTAAATCACCTTCCCTTTCAAAACCAACATATTTACATAGCTTTACACTATTAGCATTTTTAACTTGGAGGTTCAGAATGAAAGTCAAGAGCAGAATAAATACCTTCTTCATCTTCCCACTCTAAATCTAATGAAGTACTGTCATCATTTCCACTCACTGATTTGGTTTTGGTCATTAAGTCACAACTACTTTCTGTGTTTGGTGTTATCACTGTAGCATCAGATGAAAGCCCTAGATAAAAAAAGAAACAAAAGAACAAAAAACAAAACAACAAAATCAAAACACCAAACAAAATCAAATAAACTATTTTTAATTCATATACATATTGAACCTCAAATTCAAGTATGTAAACCAACTTTCAAATGAAGGTTTTGTGCTCTGTGGCCTTTAAAGCTCAGTAACACTTGAAAAAACACTTCATCCATCACTTCAAAGCATCTACAGTAACTTTTTGATAGTCAACATTACTAAGATACTGCAAGAGGACATTAAGCAAGACTACCTAGAACTATAGAGAAATTGGGTAAGCTGTAAGTTGGACTTGTGTAAAGACTTGCAAAAAAATCAAAAAAAAAAAGACAAATAAACAAACAAAAACACCCCACCAAACAAACCAATCAACCAATCAAATCAACTTTTCTCTCAAAAAAAAAACCTCAAACTGCATGCACTATTTCCCAAGAATTAACATCAGTCCTACAACTGCTTAGCGACTATCATGTACTGTCATCAAGACATGGATCTAAGTGTATAAAGTAATATTCCTCTAAATAGTGGAATTTTTAAATATAGGCAGCTGAATTCTCTCTCCCACTTCATTAGGAAAAATAGAAGAATTAGTATTATTCTACTTATTTTGCAGAGAGATTATTAAAAGAGCCACACACACACACTGGTATCTTTAATACACTTCTGGGCTTTACAAGAGAAGTTCGCTGCATTGATGTTGCCTCCATGGAGCCAGTTGGAAAACCTTAGTAAAATAAAATCCATGCACAGTACTTGTTTGCTTACTTAACTAGCCTTTGGGAGCCACAGTGGCTGTAGTACAAGTTATAAATGCCGAACACTTGAAGCACCAGGGATTAGAGGAAAAGGTTCTATTTTTTTTTTTTTTACTAGATACACGTATAAACATTTTATATACATGTGGTATAAAAATAAGTTATATAGGAAAAGAAACAGCATTCTGTGCTCCTCAATCACTTAAAAACATGCATAAAAAAACAAGACTTACTACTACTACGAAAAGCTTCATACTGGAATTTTGTATTTCTTAAGAAAGAACTGAGATCTTCCTCTGCCACTGAGCTGCAAGAATAATGCACATATTTTATTTTTTTTAATAGCCTCTCAGGAGGCTATAAAATAAATTAATCAACATGCCTCCCCTCCCAGTTCTATGCTACAAAGCACATACACATTTAACTAAATCTTTATGCTTTTCCCATTCCTACTCATCACATCCTCTCCCTTCCTGAGCTTCAGCTCAATTTTCAGGGGCATTTTCGGTTAAAAATTAATTCACTTTTGCTACAAAACTACTCTTCCTCTCAATCTTTGTCACTTTAGAAAATGCCTCCTTAATCATCAGTTCCCTTTTTTAGCTAATGAATTCAAAACCTGCTACCTGTAGTCTTTCATTCCTAAAATCTGCATAGTTCCTTCCACACCATAAAACCTTGGGTTTTACACCTCATTTTCTAAACATATTTCCATAACCAAAGATCCCTCCTACCTCCTTCATCCAAAAATAGTTGTTTGATTTCAGGGTCTTTTCAAAACTCAGATACCATTCAACAGTAAATTTCTTCAGATTACTTTTGCTTTTCTCTCCTCTCTCCCTCTCCTCCCCCCCCCCCAAACACAGAAGGTGGGAGTGAAGAGCATTAAATGGATAGTATTAATGAAATAACAGGCAGACTATATAAACCATTCAATTCTCCATTTGATTAGTGTGTATTTTTATTGGACTTCTCAAACAGGGTTCTGAATAATAAAGGTATTTTATATTAGCCAAAAATTACACATAAACACATTTTTACTGTCAATCACTGATTTTGTGTGTGTGCATAACTAGCTGGGACTAGGTTCAATTTTATATGCATCAGCCTAATAACTACAGTGAAAACCAGAATGAATGCAAGCTACCCTCTAATTTTGCAGGTCATGGTGACCGGTTTGCATTCGGCAACTACCTGATGTGAAGACAACTGCAAAGAATGAAACCATTTCTGACTTAGAAATGTGTAAGGTTTGAAAACTGTGTCGATTTTTTTTCTTTTTTTGGTCAGGGGAGATGAGGAACAGGAGTAAAAACAGTCACAGCTCTCGATTATCATGAATAAAACTTTACAACTTACCTCTGATATTCTCCATTATTAATAGCATGTACTCTCTGGGTTATCCTTTGCTGTCTACGTTGCTATAAAAAAAAATAAAATAGTTGAAAAAGCTAAATTCAATCACTCAGAGTAACATACTCAATACACTAAGTGTTGCCTCATCTGAGGCATTAGAGGGAACAGTGTCCTGGTCCTTGAAGCAGTTTCAGTATAACCCGGGAAAAGACTGACCTTCTAGTGAAGATCAAATTTTAGGACACTGAAGTAGTATTGTTTTTAAATCTCAGATTTAAAAGCAGATAGCTTGCTGAACAGAGCTCTCAACATTTTACCAATTTCATGCACCATAAAATACCCCCCAAAATCTGCGCTAATTTGGCTAGCAACCTGCAAGCACCACCTCATTTATGACTATACCTGTCCTCTAGCCTTCTCTTCTTAACCAATGGGTATTTTCAACACCTGGGTTATGTTTGATTCCTTTTGCTCTGTGCCTATGAAGTCAGCCTATCATTTTAAAAGAAACACTTCCTACAGGTCCTTTTATCCCTGTACAAATCAATACCACCAGCTCCTCCAGTTGCCTGTATTCTCACCAGGTGCCTCATCTATATTAATAAAAGCTTTGTTCCCTTGCTGAGCCAAAAGTATTAATACCTCTGCACTCTTAAGGTAGAAAGCTTTCATAGTATCCATAGACAAAAGCAGAATGAAAAATCCAAGACAGAAGCCATAAATGCATTTACTTCGCAGTTACAGGAGAAACAACAGATGTCATGGAAGCAGAGTTCTGCTTGAGTTTTAGGGTTTAAATATTTCAAGTTGTCTTTAGTTAACTGGGAGCATAAAAAATGAGCACAGCAACTCTGCGACTCAAGGTAAATCAGTTATGAAGCAATAATTGTTCACTGACCATGTCAAAGACTAAACTAAAACCGAATAAGCTAGTTTTACAGCCAGGTCTGATGTATCTATTATGCCTTCTGAAAACACTATTCTCAAATTTAATGGATGCGCCCCTGCAAAAGGAAAGCAGGGGTAAATAAAACAATGTTTAATGTTGACTTCAACTTCATTGGGTAAATTGTCTTATGAGACAACTGCATTAGATTGAGCAGTTTTCAATCCCAAATGCTGATGGCTTCATTTCTTGGAACGCTTTTCCATCTTGGGTATTTAAATAAAAAAGTATCAGAATAAGCAGATGGAAACCAGTAAGGCAATGGGAAGTGTAGAAGAAGTAGAAGTATCCTGTAATGGTAATTAGAGGTGAGAAGACTTAAGTATGCAGGGAGAAAGGGACAGGAATTTGGCACCAACATAGTTACAAGCTGTAAAAGTCAGTTACTGACATACACAACAATTTTCTTTTAAGACTCATATACCCACGTAATAACCAATTTCAATCATCCGTTCTGCCAGGTCACATATAAATATCTACCAATGTAAGGTCCGGGATACATGAATATTAGAATTCTCCACTGTTTCAAATCCTGCATTTAGTAGGGCAACATCAATAAGCCAAATTAGTTTTAAAGGGCTGCCACATTGCTAATGAAAAAACCATTCTCTCATTTAAAAGACTGCTGCCCACAACCAACAAAGGGAGGAGTTACGCATTCAAAAAAAGTTTCTAGTTTATTTAGAAGAGTTAAATGCTTGATGCCAGTCTCCATAAAAATGCTTCCTTGGAAATTTGTAAGGATTGTCTGCAAAGGAAATAAGTGGTACTAATTTTAGAAGAGGAGGAAATTAAAATCTCTATAATGCATTTAATCTTAGATCCTGACTAAAATAGGTGCATACAGATCAACAGTGATTTTTTAAAAAAAAAAAAAAAAAAAAAACAAACCACCAACCCCCAAAAAAACCAAAGAAAAACACAAAACAAAAGCCACAAAGAAAGGGAGACAAGGAAAAGGCCAGAAAGAATCAGTCCTCCCCTACCAAACAATAAGGAGCTGGAAAGAGAAATGCGAAATGAGACCTATACTTAGCAACATAAATATTAGATGAAATCTGAGTCATCACTATCAGCCTGGGAATAACAATTTTCAATCCACTACTCTCTTTTGAATATAGATAATACATGAGGGTTACGGACATCCCTAATACCTATTAAAGACCACAGACTTTTACAATTGGTCTAAATCTGAATTTTGGAAAATTTACTTCAAATTCAACACATAACGTGTAGCAGGCTGTCTCCAACTGCAGCCAAACACACTCCATACAAAGTGAAAATGGTCTTTCTCATACACATTACTGGCAATCTGAAATTCGTGACAGAACACATACTTTGACAGGTTAGTGATACAGGAAAAATATTAAATGCACTGATAATACCTAACTCTGAACTGCAACATGAAAACCATCTGAACAGCATGTTTTCAGAGAAGCAGGAAAACATAATGTGGGCTTTCATTTTACTTGACCAAGCTCCAAAAGTGGAGACACCAGACATGTGAAAGTAGGCACAGTCACATTAAATAAAGACTATTTAAGTCATTACCAGACTTTGCCTACTACACATACAAATCAAAGTATGAGAGAATTGAGGTTGAAAGGGGCCCCAGGAGGTAAGCTCCAAGCAGGGCCAGCAGTAAATTCACAGATGCCTTGGAAGAATTTATCATCATGTTAGTGCAAACCACAAAGAAAAGGAACAATTAAGTGCACAAATATATGAAGTACATTTTACAAGCCTAAATCATGTTACAATGTATGCTTAATTTCAGGGTGTTTAACTAGAAATCTATCACAGATCACATTAAAGTTAGTAACTTCTACACAATGCAAGATGATTATAAGATAATTATAGCTTAATTAAAGCTAATTATTAACTAAAATTGTGTATCTCATTCAAAATCTGTACTCTGGCACATAAGCCATTTCAAACAATTCCAATAATTTTCAGTTGTACTTTCAAAGAGAGCATTCCTTCTCTACTGGAATTCACGAGCCAAAGCAATTTCCCCATTACGTTTCTGAGATGTAAAGGGTATTAGGAAAGCCCGCATGCATAGAAACAGAAAAACAAGCTCTGATATATATTGGGGTCCGTTTCCCCTCACCTCCAAAAGCTTTTTCTGCTTTGCTGCCCTGGCTGCTTCACGTTGTGCAGCATATAAAGCCTCCTCTTCTAGTCTTAACTTCTCCTCTTCTAAGGCTAACTGTACATGAACAAAATAGTAATGGTTAACAAAAGCAGAACCTATCTATCTTCCTATCAATAAAAGAGCTACTAGAAAATAAAAATAAAATAAAATAGACTATAACTAAAACATTTTTCTTCATTACCTGAATCTAACAGCTTTACCCCCACCAACCATCCCAAGAAATTCAGGTAACTAAACATTACTCTATTGAATAAACATGACTAGCAACTGTAGAAATGCACATTGCGTTTCACTAGGAACTGTAGTGCAAGACTTAAATCTTTTCAGTTGCATATGTCACTGGTCCTTTACTAAAAAGTCATTCTCAATTTCTACATTGTATTCCACCTTATATTCCATTAATTACCACAACACTAAAACAAAATGACAAATGATGTTTCTTTCCTTAAGAAATGCTCTAGAAAAAAATGAGCACAAGTTGAACCAAGTATACTCCCCATTTGGTCTTTCCTAAAAAAGTTCAAATTTAACACATGTCAGTTGTAGCACCAGTCTACACATTTTTCAGCCAAGAGGCTATTAAAAAGCAGCAGTCTCTGAAGCAAACTTAGTTTTGCATCTTGTAGACCACAAAATACCAACTGATGAACAAAACCCCATCTTTTCATTCATGCCAATGGACCCTCCTTGTGTTCATCGTTGATTTTAGCTAGTTTTAAAGAGAAAGTCTCCACACCCTACCAGTCATTGCAACTGCTTACCTCTGCCTGAAGCTTCATATCAACAACACTCTGCTTCTCAGCAATGGAGTCATAATGTCTGTCTTTCAAGTCAGCAATTTCTTCCTCAGTCAGAGGTCTAAATGCATGGGAAAAAGAGAGACTATCAATTATTTGTGTATGACAACCCCAAGTCACACTTAAAACGAACGCATACGAGTCCTTGACTGGTCTTCTAATGCAAATTCAAGAAGTTGTGCTTCTGGCCTGCTTCTCGTGACAGCAGAGCTACAAAATTCCCATTTACTCAAGACAATGCTGTCTCTCCTTACTCTTAGAAAAGGATTTTTTGTATTTTTGTAGAAAGCATATTTTCAAAGCACCGTTCACTAACAGAACTAACAGAATAGGTTAATATCACTGCAATGTAAGTGCCACTTTTTTCTTGCTTGTTTTGGTTCCTCTCGTAATTTGTTGTCTGCTTTTATGCATCTAACAAAAAAGACTGCAAAAGCACTACCATAAATTACAAGGCTTGCTACATCACTTCTTTGGGATCACTGGCAGCAAATATTGGGAGCTCTCAAACAAATCAGTAATTTGCCAAAAAAAGTGTACCCTGCAGAGGTTTCCTATAGTGCAGATCCCAAGTCTCTGCTGCTTATGTCAATATTAAGACACTCACAGAAAATTCACTGGAGCTGTATCACTAACACCCATTTAGCTTGTAAAACACTCTGGGAACAAGATTCTCTTTGCAATATACTGTTTTAACTGTCTCATACAGCTTTTGCATGACATATTAGCTGAATTGTTTTGACAGGGATAAGCATTGAGGTTAGCTTGACATCCATCCTTCCCATGCATCTGACAACTAAAGACAGAAGAGGTTTGACAGGAACTGTTAAAAATGTAGTAGCAACAGCAGGAGAGCAGTGGGAAAGAGAGGTCCTGAAGCTCAAATTCTTACCTGTGACTACTTCCTGGGCTTTCTCCCTGTTAGAAAAAGAGAAAATAAAGTCTGAGTTCATGAGAATCCCATCAATCAATTTTAAGATAGGAAAAAGCCCTAGCATGAAATCGGTTTCTCCCATATACTGGTTTCATAGTTAGAGGGGAAGGTGGTTGGGAGGATAGAGGAAGCAGACGAATCCTCTCTTTTAATCTGGAATTGAAAAAAAAAAATAAAAAAAAATCTTGCTGTGCCATCAGCAAAACAGGTTCCTCCCACTGATAATAAATGTTCCAATTGTTTATCAACTATCAGGCCTCATGTTTGAAAATACAGAGCAGGGTGTTGCAAGTGAGGTGTATGCCCCACCTGTTACCAAGCTGTATTAAAATATATAAAGTTTAAAGGCCAACTTCTATTTTTCTGAAGTACAGTTTACCCATAAGAACTGCGAAGACATCCAAAACTTTCCTTAGCAAAGAAATCCTTGTCTGTTTCTTTTCTTGGAGAGAATTTGCTGAGTCTTACACAGGAGTTATACCAGAAGCAAACTCTCCTTCAAGTCTTCCCCTCCACTGCCCCATGTTTCCACACACCCCTCCTTTTCTTTTTGCTTTCATAACGTTGATGTGGTTTAAGCTTCATGCAGTTTTCTCTCTCATTCACTCCCCCTTCATTCTTCCCTGGTCCCAGGGAGATGGGGAGAAGGATCGAAAGAATGCAACTCCCACAGGCTGAGATAAGAACAGTTTAGTAATTAAGGTATAACACAAATCACTACTGCTACCACCAATAATAATACAAGAGAAATACAAGGAAAGAGAATACAACAGCTCACCAACTATATACCCAGCCCAACCAAGCAGTGCACCCACCTCACCTGATACCAAGCCCAAATACACAGTTCATCCAGTCCCCCTGCCCCTTCCGGATCTCTGCTCTTTTTTTTTTTTTGTGTGTGTGTAGTTTTGTGTTTTTTTTTTTTTTTTTTTCTTTGTTTTGTTTTGTTTGTTTGGTTTTTTCCCCACATCCTCACATCCTGGGCATGATATGCCATGGTATGGAATACCTCTTTGGTCAGCTTGGGTCAGGTGCCCTGCCCCGTCTGCTTCCTCCCAGCTTTCCCTCCTCCTTGGCAGAGTATGAGGCTCAGAAAGTCCTTGGCCAGCCTAAACATTACCAAGCAGTAACTGAAAACACTAGTGTTATCAGCACTGCTCCCAGGCCCAAAAGCAAAAACACAGCGCTGCACCAGCTACCAAGGAGAAAAATGACTGCTGCTGCTGAATGCATGAGAAATGTACATAATGTTCTCTTCCCAAAGGGGATACTTCCCATACTTCCCCCAATGAGTTTTCTCTTCCCTTAGGTCTTAATTTCCCCTAAAGTGTTCAATATTTATTCCTAGAGCAAACGAAACTCAGAGTTAAAAACCCCTTGTGATTTAAGTTACAGCATCACATAAAGCGGAAGGAAAATACAGCTCCTGGAACTACTTCTGAGGGTTGTACTAGCAGGTTTCACAGGATGACCTAGGTACCTACCTCATCACTTTCCACCAGGTTCTCAAACTGCAGAGAGAAAATAGTAAACAACCTTTACTATTCAGTGCGACAAGTCAGTAAACACATAGTGCAAGTACAGTTATAGGTTTAATCTGTCTTGTAAAAGCATTGCTCCAGTGATACTTCAGGGACTGTGACAGCATTTATGGAAGTTCCTACTTTATCTGAAGTATTACTTTCAGAGTAGGACCTATGTTTTTACCAAGGTTCCTTTTCTTAAATTTTACTTTTGCCTAAAAGGGGAAAAGTAAAAATTAAAACACATTTATTATTTTACAACTTACCTGAGGGCCTTGATACAAATGAAATCCCATTAGCTTGTAAGATTGCCAGTAACTCTGTGCAGCTGAAGCATGATAATACAAGCAGGGGAAGGGATGGTACAGCTGCCACTCAGTTTAATAATGTAGAAAATATAAGTACAGCACATAATCTCTATCTCCCATATCAACTGTGCTGCTTAGCCAGAAGTGTTTCAAGATGTATTTAATTTACAGAAAACAATTACTCTCAACACAGAACTCTAAAAACAACTAACTTGAACTATCACATGAAAACAAACAGAAATTCACTGTACTGTTTTCAGTGCAGTAACATTACACATAGTCAATACACATAGTCAATACACATAGTCAATACACCAAACACAGAAGTCAATGCCTACAGCAAGACTTCTTGTTTGATCTGTACATTAATAGCTATAGACAGACTATGAATAACAATTTGGGAAGAGGACAGAACTTTATTTTTTCTATTGTATTTCTGCCACAGAAACTCTCTCTCACTCCTGGAAGTTGGACAGTAAAACAGTTTTTGTTCTTAGTAACAGGGGCAATCTGAGCAGTCCAGGACTTTTAGACTGTAAGGAACACTCAGAGAAAGTAAACCAGGTTATTCTGAGAGTCTCAATCTAAACAAGCTAACCTCACACTACTCTTGGCAAAAAAAAGGGTGATATTCAGTGGCCAAGAAAGGATCTCTATGGTGAGCAAAGTGTATTTTTCTAGGATCAGACTAACGATCCTCAAGGGAAGAACTACATAACCTGCATTTACACAAGAAAAATCCCTCCCAACACAACAATGGAATAAGCAGAGTTTAGAATCCTCCAGCACTGAGTAAGAAATCATAACAGATACTTTTTTCAAATAATGATTAGATTGAGATAAGGTATTAATGTTCTGAGGTGCTGTAACAACCACTATCTTGCCACCCAGTACAGCAGCAGTTGGATTTGGAATAACCCAGAAAATTTCAGAATACACAAACTGCAGAAAGGGTTAAACACACTACTAGAATTCAGCTCTTCCTAGTGGCTTTTTTTGCAACCACTAGAAACATAAGCACTCACCTCTATAGTGAAGTGTTCTCCTGTTGAACAGGTTCTAAAATACTTGGATCTGGAAATAAAAGTCTACAGTTACACTACAGAAGAGTCTTCAATTCACAGAAGGAAAATGAGCCTGATAATTTTAAATAGCAGTTAAATGTAAAATAAGCATAAAACCTCCACGCATTAGACATATTTACTTGTTAGCTTGGATTCTGGATCACTAAAAAGAGGAAAGAGGACATAGCATGGAAACGTCTGCGGAACTGCAGAGAAGATGAATGCCTTCAGATGAAGAGAAGCCCTCATCAGGATGCTGGGCTTGACATTTATAGACACTTGGCATACTCTGCACTACTTTTAATGCATTTTGCCCCTCACAAAACATTATTCCAGGCAATTTCTGAAAATGCCATTGCTCACCATGGCACTAATACAGCATCTCATACAATGCGAATGTCAAACAACATTTTTATTTTGACAGCTTGGCACATCTAGGAGGTTGAACCTCAGAGAAAAGTGTCAACAAAGAGGTCAAGATAGCGCTTTTCAACTACAAAAAATTACTTAGTCTGTAGTTTTCTACAGTGAGTAGAAGACTGTTACTTCTTGATTCTTTAGCTTAATGCCATCCTCTATGAAAACAATACAGCATTAAGTCACGCAAATATATTTTTTGCCTAGTGAAAGAGGTTTTGCTATCACCCAAAAGAACACTCAGATGCAAACCAGTGGTTCAGTACAACATCCATCTCACATTTAAAAAACAGAGATTCCAGTTGCAGGCAGTGAGTGACATCAGGAATAAACTCGAGCATTCCTATACTTGAAGATTGTTCCATACTTTAACCAGTAAGTACTTTTACTATACTGAAAGTAAGACTCAGCCAAAGCCTGAATTATTTTAATCCCATCACATTTCCATCCTTAGCACATTTTAATTTGTAAGTCAGTTAGGGTACATCTCCCCTGGCAACTTGTTGCACATCCCACTTTCTCCTCACTGCATATCCTTTCTTTCCTTCTGCACAGGAGCACACATCACAGTGCACAACTCTGCTGAGTAAACTCAGTTCAAATAAAATAGTCAATCAAAATGCATACAGCTTTTAGTATTCCCCTTTAAGCTCTCCTATTTCATCATCTTCTAAAACAGACTTGAGAAGCACTTAGGTTTGATGGGAACTGAAGAAAACCATTTAGCTAATAGGCCACCAGACCAATAGAGACTGTCAGAGCAGTCTTCAAAGAGCTAGAGCTATTAATAAGACTAGCTTTGACGCACTCCATAGCATTAGCTTTATTCTCCTTTTACACAAAGTCATGTTATTTTATTTAAGAAAAGAAGAACCAGCTTCTACAGATTATGTGGGGAAAAAAGTCACTAAAAATTGACCTTTACTAAAACCAGGGCATGAGATAAACTTCCTTTTTCCACACTAGTGACTAAAAGGATTGTTTCAATTTTGCTACATACCTTCTCCCAAACTAACCAAGTAAGAACCTAAATAAATAACCCAGAGATATATAACCAAATTAAAAAACAAAACAAACCAAAAACAACACAGACAAATTATAACTACTTTTCTCCCTCTTTTTTTCTCCTCCTCTTTCTTTTAAACACTCCTCCAGGCGTAAAGAGGAATACTTATGGTTGAATATAGTGACAAATTAGCCATGACCTACTTCCTAATTACAGCTGCAGTTTGTAGTACTTCCAGCAAAACTACTTCAGCTGAAACACGAGACTTCCTAAAACAAATTACCAGCTGGAAGCTTGTACTTTTACAGGAGGTTAAACTTATAATATACTAAAAAAAAAAAAGAACATTTTGGTGTTTCATCTCTCTCTGCACACGCTCACCGTGAATGCCAAAAGTCACTGCAGCAAGTCGTACCCAAGTCTCCTAAGCACAATTCCAAGCAAAGGCAATTTATAACCTTGCAGGATACTGAAATGCTTCTTAAAAACTCCACACTTCATTCCATTCATGGCTTGCTTCATACACTTAAATCTTGGAGCACTAGTTTGGGGGGGAACTTAAGAGATCATCATCAGCTCAATAAGGTATCTAATTCTGCGATGCAGTTGGTCAAGTAGCCAAATATGCAGAATCTGGCAGCAATCTAACTCACAAACAGTAAATTTACAAGACACGTTTATGATCCTGTTTTTATTACAATTCCCTGCACCTCCCACCACACAGCAGGAGGAAAAAACTTAATAGCAAATGATGTAAAGTACTGAAAAAGTACAAGAAAAAAAAAAGCACAAGGGGAAAACTAACAAAAAATGTAGGTGATAGTCACTTTAGAGCAAACAGAAGGTTAAAAGATAACCATCTATGTTGAATTTGCTGTTACAACCAGAAGTCTTGTGCCTTTTTGGACTCTGTCTCCTATCCAGTGACTGTCAGTCAGTTAATAGGTCAGTTAAAAGTTAGAGGGGGTGAAATGAAGGACCAAAGAGACCCCACAACCAATATTTTAACTCAAAGCAATAATTTAAAGGGTAAATACACATTGCCAGGTCAGTACCCCTGACTGCAGAAAAAAGGCACAAACCCATGAGTCAAGGCTCATGAAAAAAACACCTCAAAACAAGGACCTCTTGAAAATTACCTGTTTTTCTCAGCACAAGAAACAGACAGGTAAGTGCTGGCTGTCTCATTTCAGCTTCTCACATGCCCTCTGCTACAGATCTCTGCCAGGACACTTGTCCTGATCTTCCACCCTTTACACTGACAAGCTCTCCTAAAAGGACAAGCAGAAAATGGGATTTGCCTGCTGCAGATGGTGTGGAAGCAGAGGTCGTGAGTTTGTGATGAGTAAAATGCTCTGCCTGTCTGTCTATAGCTATTACTTATTTATTAGCTATTTATTATCAAAAGTAAGGGTTCTAGAACTATTGAATACATACGAGTACATGGCAGAAAGCCAAGTTCTTGTTCAGGTAACATGCCCTTCCCCTGTTGTACACTGCTCTTCCACGAAGTGCCTCCACAGCAGAAAACGTGGACCCCACATTTCCAAGATAAAAGGCAGTTTGTTGGAATCAGGCTGCTCCTGAGCTTCTGTACCTCTCAGCCCCTCACTCATAGACAGCAAAGCATCCAGGAAACGTGGAGGTTTCCACCTTCCCACAAACACAGCAGCCTGCACGGATTTCAGCAACCGACCGGTACAACCTCTTTAAGCTGCTTCCGGGAAAAACCCACAAGGAAAGAGGCACAGGGCTGTCTCCGCAGACTGCTAAACACCCGCCCGAAGCCGAGCATCCTTTCCCAGCCATCCCACCAGGCCGGGATCACCGCAGCGACCGTTCCACCCCTCTCTTCTCCGGGCCGACCCCGACACCGGCCGCTTCGAAGGCGGGGCCAGACGGCCACAACACCTCCCCGCCCCGCACGGCGTGGGGCTGCCACGGTGCTCCTTACCCTCCGCCTCGCTGGAGCCGGCCTGCTTCCCTCCGGAAGAAAAGTCCGCAGCACCACTGCGCCCAGCAATTCCCCATCGCATCCTGAGCTCCCCACCGATTCCTCCTGCTCCGCGCTCAGCTCGGACCCACCATCACACACAAAAGGCCGCACGATGCCTCATGGTCGCGGCGCAGAGGCGGACGCCGCATGCCCGGGCCCCGGCCCCGTCCCGCCTCCTAGGCGGAGCAGCCCGGCTCGCCTCACCGGAGAGGAGAGGAGGCCGCGTCCCGCCCAGCCTCGCCTTGGGGGGGAAGCAGGCCGGAGGTGTTTATTTCTCTTCCAGGGACTCCCGTAACAGGATAGGGTGGAAAGATTGAGTTGTCTTGGCGGGTGTGAGGTAACTGGGGTGGTCTTGAGTGAGCTGCAGCAGGCACAGATGGAGGCTATCATCTGGGAAAGAAAGAAAGTGAGGTGTTTTACCATAAAACCGCCTTGCAAAGAAGGCAGTAGCATCTCGAGATCAACTGTCTGATAGCTGCGGTGTGCCACAGGTGTTGGTTTTACTTTAAGTTCTTTGCTGTGATGATTGATGAGGCACTGGCACAGGCTGCCCAAAGAAGTGGTAAATGGCCCATCCCTGGCAGTGTTAAAGGCCAGGCTGGACAGAGCCTCGGGTGACATGATCTAGTGTGAAGTGTCCCTGCTCATGGCAAGCGGTTGGAACTGGATAATCTAGTTCTTTCCAACCCAAACCATTCTGTAATTCCCCTCTGCTTTGTGAGGTGAAGGGAAATAGAGTATATGGTGACATTTGTGTTTTGTCATATGTTCACTGCAGCTTGTATGTGAAAAAAGTGCCCTAATATATGAAGAAAAAAAAACAAAACAAACTCACCATTGTAATTTCAGCCCTAAAAGATCACTCAGGCCACCAGATTGCTTCATCCCTAACTTTTCTAAAGGGTGGGATACTTAGTTTTCAAAAATATGAACTGGTTGTGTGGCTCATGTAAAACCCAGTATTTCAACAACAGGGGATGTCATTATTTGTCTTCCTGAGGCTTAACTAGGATGGTCTCTTCTCCCGAGTAACAAGTGACAGGACAAGAAAAAAAAGGCCTCAGGCTATGCAAGGGGAGGTTTAGACTGGATATTAGGAATAACTTCTTCATTGGGTGGGTGGTGAGATATTGGAACAGGCTGTCCAGGGCAGTAGTGGAATCACCTTCCCTGGAAGTGCTCACAAACCGTGTAGATAAGGCCCTCAGTGACATGGTTTTGTGGTGGCCTTCAGTGCTTGGTGTAATGGTTGGACTTGATGATCTTAAAGGTGTTTTCCAACTTGGTTGATTTTATGGAGGATTCTGGCAGAGACCATGATGTCTGGCAAATAAAATGGAAAAATGAAATCAGAACTGAGACATTGTCCAGATGAATGTTTCTGAGAGGTACAGGAAGACATCATGTTATGAGAGGAAAAAAAGGGGTTTTCTCAAATTACAAAGACTTGATCAATGCCATAGAGATACCATCAGGATGTCAAACAAGTCTGTAGCATGGGTACTATATGGTTTAGTGAGAGATCTCCCTCCTTCACCACCTCCAGTCTCTGTGGTTTAAATTAATGCACTGCACCAACACAGATCATCATAAATTAACAGTAATATTATGGATATAAAAGTGAAGACCACAAAAAACAACCCCCTAGGGCAACCAATAGCCAAAAGAAACAATTGTCATGTTGCTGATGGTAGAAACCAGCATTACTCACTACAGTAATGGTAAGCAGTAGAAGGGGGGAAGAATACAAAAAATTAATGCCAGCTGAGCCCAGATTTTTTCCTGGAAATGCATCGTGCATTGCAGTGATAGGAGTATAGGAGTGGGACTGAGGGTGAAAGAGAAATAACAATCAGAAAGGGATGATGGGAGGTGACACATACCATGTAACTCAAGAGAAATATAATAAAGGTTTGAGAAAGTATTATTGGCATATGATGCCTCATGAGGATATTTTCCAGGAAATTGGTATTTTGGCAAGGGTGATGAGCCTTTCCCAAAGAGAAATATTGCAGCAGCCAGACCTGGTGGGTGTTCATGTATTTCTTCAGAGCAAATGGAGACCTTTTCTTCAAGGGTTTTGAGACTGTGAAACATGGGCCACCAACCTGGGGCCTTCAAGGTGACATTAGGGAGCGGTGGGACCTGAGGAATAGGAGACCCATAGAATTACCTTGGCCAGCTAGATCAGCAAGAAGGGGGATGCCCTCCATGGCCTGAGAGCTTCCCAAGTTTTTCAGCCCTTCCTTTCACCCAGTCCCTACTAAATACAGAATGCCTTGAGGATCCAGTCTTATGCCTTTTAATTAATGGAGATAATTAGATAACTAGATTAAATGTCTAATAGATACGGCAGCATTTTTTTTTTTTTTCTTCATAGAATCACAGACTGGTTGGATTAGAAAGGACCTTAAGATCATCCAGTTCCAACCCTCTGCCATGGGCAGGGACATCTCACACTAGACCATGTCGCCCAAGGCTCTGTCTGACCTGGCCTTGAACACTGCCAGGGATGGAGCATTTACCACTTCTTTGGGCAACCTGTGCCAGTGCCTCACCACCCTCATAGTAAAGAATTTCTTTGTATGTAACCTGAACTTCCCCTATTTAAGTTTGAACCCATCACCCCCTGTCCTATTGCTACAGTCCCTGATGAAGAGTCACCTTAAACCAGTAGACTTGTTCACCTGGGCTCTTAATACCTTATTTTTTAATTACTTAGGGAAGATGCAGCTCATATAGACAAAACTCTCTCAGGGCTTCACTGGATCCTACAAATAGTTTTCTTAACTTCTAGTGGATTTCCAGGGGGCTATGTTTAAAACCAACAGATCTGCTTGGATACGGTATGTTGATGATTTATTCATAGCTAAGGAATATGATCTAGCTGACACCCGTACCTTACCAGTTGCCTTAGCTGAGAAGAGCCACCGAGCTTCTCTGCCAAAGTTACTGTATGAGAAAAGTGCAAGGAAAAGGGTGTGCTTGTATGAGAACTCTTTGCGGGCACAAAGGTTCAAGTGATTATTGAGTTGCTATGGATATCAGTGGTCACTTGAGCCTTCTCATTTGCAATTTTACTAACATCACCGGATGTGATTTTAATTATTCAGCTCCTGTCAGTTCTCAGCAATTGTTGCAATCAAAATATACACTACTCAATGACTTACTATTCATTCCTGTTGGAATGAATCTCACCTTACTGAGGAAGCTGCTACACCCTGAAGACTTGACGCAGTTGCTGACTCCGGCTAAGGAAAATGGACAAAGAACTGATCACTGTCCACCATGATGCAGAAGAAGTCCGTCAGGTGTTAGAAAGAGTCAAGAAAGACTGAGAACATAAATGATGGGACACTCTTTTTGGATGGTCACCAACTACCACAGGCATTTTCAATAGGATGCTTCACCCTGTTGTGATTTTGCTGATATTCACTATATTAGGTTTTGTTTTGACATTTGCTTTGTATGTGAGACTTTGGGTTATGTTAAAATGCTTAACTAATTTAGTATCCCCACAAGATATATATGTACTTAGTAATCCTCACTCAAAAAGTGTATGGGACATTCCAAGTTCCTCCTAAATATTGTGAAGCTTGAGTGACTGTAGTCATGGGGTGGATTATGTGGAATAATTAGGATTTAAACTCTTATTTGAAATGCAGCATTGTCCACTGTCGTGGTTTAAGGCCCTCACACAGTTCTGCTCCCTCACTCTCCCCCCTCTTTCTTCCCCAGTCCTGGAGGGATGGGGAGGAGAATCGAAAGAATGCAACTCCCACAGGCTGAGATAAGAACAGTTTAGTAACTAAGGTATAACACAAATCACTACTGCTACCACCTGTAATAATAATGACAAGGCAAATACAAGGAAAGAATACAAGAGCTCACCAACTAATTTCCACCTAGCCCGACCAAGCAGTGCACCCCCATCAGCCTTCTGGGTCTCTCTGCCCTCCATTTTACATCCTGGGCGCGACATGCTGTGGTATGGAATACCTCTTTGGTCAGTTTAGGTCAGGTGCCCTGTCTCTGCTTCCTCACGGCTTCCTCACGGCTCCTTCTGCTCTCTGGAAGAGCATGAAACTCAGAAAGTCCTTTGTCAGACCAAAACATTGCCAAGCAGTAACTGAAAACACTGGTGTTATCAGTGCTGTTCCCAAGCCCAAAATCAAACCCACAGCACTGTACCAGCTATCAAGGAGAAAAACAACTGCTGCTGCTGAACCCATGACATCCACACATAAGGGAAAAAATGGACTTTCAGGGCCTCTTGAGGCAAGATGCAGCTACATCTGATATACCAGGTATGTGCACTCCACAGTGGTTCCTGTGGCAATATAGATGGAGGGTGGAGCGATGTGGAGATCTTGAGGCTACACTTTGTCCTAACATCGCAAAAGGTGGGAACTAGGTGGTACAAGAACCTGATAAGCTGCATACTTGCTACCCTGAGCCAGCATCTTTTGACAGAATGCTGTCCTCTGTGTGAACTTTGCTTCATTACAGTGTTATTATAATGCATTTACATGCTAAAATACACTCCCATCTCCAATGCGACCTCCCCTCCAAAATGAGACACCCCCCCTCTGAGTATGCACTCTGAAATTTTGGTGTCATGTACCTTTAAAAGCAAAGTGAGAGGGATTTGCAGCAATAATAATGAAGGTATGTATGACTAGAGTCACTAAAGCTCCACTCTGAAGGTAAGAAATAGTATAAAATGACCCAAGAGAGAGTGGGATATTAGGGAAGATACCACTGTGGATGAGTCAAGGGAGATAACATCAACAGACTCCTGGGACTGGTTGATGGGCTGGACCTCTCTTCCCCTCCTCCATGGGGATGCCTGTGGGTAATACTTGCACTGTATCCAGTCCTTTCCTAGGAAAACTTAAAATCTCTATAGAGTTACTTTTCACTGTTACCTGTATATTTTCAAGCCAGGCTGTGTTAACTTTAACAAGCACTTGTAGTCATGTAACTATTATTCGCATGTACTTTTGCAGACAGTATTTATCACCAGCAACCCGTAAGACCCTGTACCTGTTGCATGAATAAACTTGCACTGTTTTGATAACCAATCGCAATGAGTAAACTGCACAGTTTCAGTAGCCGATAGTAATTTTCTCACTGAATGCGACCTCATCTCTCAGTGTGGCTGTGAAGGTTCATGAGCACTATTGGACTGGCAGTGTGGTGCACTATTGGTGAATCCAGATCAGTGAGGTTCGAAATAATGAGCACGACCGGACTGGTAGTTGCCTATTGGAGCCATTCCTGGCCCCTCTAATAAAGAAAGGGGGGTTATTTTCTCCCCTTTAACGCAACACCAGGTGGCATCTGCCAGCAGGAGGTTTGATGTCACCCCACCGAGGGCTGCATGAACACACACATGCAGGAGGTGGGCCCTTCAGCAAATAATAAACGAATCAACCCAAAACAAGAACAGCTCTAACACAGGACCCTTCCATCCCTCGCAGCAACCTGCTCAGGCTTGTGGTATGGCACAGCACGGCTGTTGTAACAGGCAGGCCATTGCCCTTGTGACGGGGCAGGAAGCCGCAGTCAGTTCCAACAGTGGAGATTTCGGTATCCCAGGGGAATAAAATCTGCATCTGTGGAGAAGTACCAAGTGCTGAGCCTTGTGGAGGAAGGCAGCTACAGGGTGATTGGCCAAGTGCAGAAACAAAGAGAGCAGGCAGATTGTTGCCATCAAGAAGTTCCTGGAGAGCGAGGATGACATGGTGGTGAGGAAGATCGTCGTGACAGAGATCAAGATGATGACAGTGAGCAGGGGGCCACAAAGCCTGGCCAAAATGATGTTTTTTGATGTCTCTGTGATTAAATTCATTGCTCTTCATTCTGCTGGAAGGCGCCTGTGTTGCTCAGGCGTATTGTAAATCTAGTCAGGTGTTTAAATACCTTCAAGAAAGCAAATGTCACCTTCAAGCAGAATAGTAATGTCATGTCTGTGCTTTGAGGATTTTCTTGCAGAAATGGTGATAGTTGTTGAGAGCTCACAGTGTGGGTGAGACCTACCTGCAGGGAGTTGATGGGTTCTTGGGGAGAAAATGGCTCTTGAGACTCCTTAATAAATACTCCTTTAAAGAGCAGTATTTGTCCAGTGACATTGTAGGATAGGTGTAAATTTAAGCCATTGGGTTAGTCTTGAAAGGAAACATGGTTGTTTCTTACCACAGTATCCAAGTGTAACTAACTCCAAACCAAAAGAGGCTTAGTTGGGCACTGTGTATTTCGGGGAGCAGCCAAGCCATGTAATCTTCATTTAACCTTTCTGTTGCAGCCTTGTAAAACTGATTTTCCTCTCAGATGAGTGTTGTGCTGGATTTGTGTGGCTAAACCAGGCTTGTTCATGTGCCCTGTATTCAGCAGGGAAAATAGGAAGAAAGGGAGGCACAGGGTCCTCAGATGATGAGCAGGGACTCAGCCAACAGGTGTGAAAATCAGCATCTACCCCATGGCAAGGTCTGGAAGTCATGATATTCAGTCCAGCAGCCCAAGGAGAAGGTCTGGAGCTGCTGTCACCCACGCCAAAACCCCACGCAAAAAGTATTGGCCTGCTCCCACCCAGGCCACCAAACAACGTCAAGAGGATGGAGCTGCTGGCACCCTGACCACCAGCCCAGGGATGCAGGCCAGAACAAAAGATCGCCTAGGCCAGCCTTGAGGAAGCAGGGACTCAACCAACAGGCGCAAAAATCAGCATGTTCCCCATGGCCATGGACCAGATGCAAGAGCTGTACAAGCCTTCGCAATCCTGAAGGTCCACCAGCTCTTCCCACCACTCCACAGATTTCCTGGAGGCTAACTTTGAGATACTTCACAGTCTCTATGGTGTCTTAAAGATGCAGGTGGCTCCGCCAGAAAGGAAGCAGGTCGGAGCGTGCTGAGCTGGAGAGGCTGAGATCCCAGTGGCTGGTTCTCCTGGAGGGAGGCGGGAGAGCGGGAGGGCTGGTGGGGTGTTTTGACACCCAGCATCATGGGCTCGTTGTCCTCAGAGCCCTGCCCTGAGTATAAGCACCCCTCCCTGAGATCGTGTCCCCTTGGCCATGTACTTGTAGGCCAGGAGAGCATCGCCATGATGCTGGATGAGCTCCAAGCCCTCATGTCCTCCTGGAGGAGCTCAGCAAGAGACAGGTGACTGGGGCTCCTGCCATCCCTGGGGTGCAGGGTGGCCCTCTTCCAGCCCAGGACAGTTCTTCCTGGGGTGAGAACAGAGGGCTGGCATGAGGGGATGTCTGGGCAGGGTTCCCACAAACGCCCATGTCCCCTCCTCTAGCTTGTCATACCACAGTGCTGGGTGCTGAACATCCCTGTACTGCAGAGAGCCATCTGTAGACAGCCGGATACCCAGCATGCTGCAACAGCATGTGGTTCAGAGGGCTGACATCCAGTCCGCCCTACAAAGCACCCTACATCTCCTCAGGACCCCCACCATGCACCCCAGCAAGGTAGGGATGAAGAAGGTTGGGATGAGGTGGGGGAGACAGAGGCCGGGATTGTGAAGCTGAACATCCCAGAAGGTGGGGGAATGAGTGCCTCAGTTACCACAGCAAAGCTGGTAGTGGAGGGCTGCTTGGGGATGCTGAATTCCTCCAAGTGCTATAGCTAGCCCCCTCTCTCCTTCCCTGCAGCATGATGACAAGACAGAGGCCCCAGGCAACGATGGCTGCCAACAGGGCAGCCTGTGCTCAAGGGCAAGGGTGGTACAGGTGGAAGAGCCTCGATCCAGGGCTACCTTCTCCAGGAACCACGGCTCCCCCCGCTCTCCTCAATGCAGCTCTAACCCCAGCCGCGAGGCAAGACTGGGGTCCCCGGCTGAACCCCCTAGCTCCCTAGGGCCTCAGTTCTACTATTATACTTGTGTTCACCAAAGAGCTTGTGCGGCAAGAACAGGGGCACACTGCCACGGGATCCGATGTCATGCACAAGGAAGGCTCAGGAATGTCCATGCCTTGTGGCCGCGTGTCACTGGAGGAGCTGAAAACGGCCTCTGGCCATCCCTGTCCCTAGGTACTGTGCTCCACGAGCTTCGGCACACCTCCCCTGCGCCCACCAGCATGCACGAGCCCCGTTTGGCGGTGCAGCAGGGGAGGAGGATGCTCAGTTGCTGCTGAAGATGGTGGCGAATGGGCACTCGGGTGGGAAGGGCATCAGTAGCAGCAGCGCTGCCAGAAGCGAATCCCAGGCCAATCCATCTGCTCTGCTTGAGCTTCTGTGGAGGGTGGAGCTCCACCCAGCTGTTTTCCTTCTCTTCTTGCGCCTGATGGGTTGGTAAATGCTGCTAAGAGCTCCACATCACTCTGCTGCTATTCGCAGTGGTTCCTTTGGAAAGATATTGAGGCAGCATCTGCCTTCAGAAGGAAGGCTTGAGGGCTTTGCTTTTTTTCACTTTGGGCTGTCTGGGTGGAGAGCAAGAGTTGGAGGTGATGTACTTGCTAAGACAGCAGCTATTTTTTAATCTTCTGTCAAAATAAGGTTGAAGTAGATAAATCACTAGCCCTTTAGACGGACAGCTAAACCAAATGATGCTTATGCCTGGGCAGAATCAGAAGTGCAGAAGCTCTATGTTAAACCCATCTGTATCGTCTCACGTTAGGACACTCCATGGACTGTTTGCTCTCATTTTCACTGCTGATTTCAGGAATTATTTCAGACACTCCAAGACCTTGGTTTTACTTGCCATATAAACTGGAGTTTGGCGGTATTGGAATTGAAGAAATTAGGAGTCTTCTGTGATCTCAGTGATTAACAAGTGAGAGACATGACCCAGATGATGCATTTTGTTTTGCTTCCCTCAACTGATTTGGGACAGGACAGAAAAAGAAGCTGTGTGGTTAGTGATAAGAGAAGGATTGATGTTAAAATACTTTGCATCATTATATGGACATGAAACTTGGAGCCGGAAGAGCAAGTCGAATAAATGAGGGCTATACTTTGCAGACTGGAGGCTTCCTATTGATTGACTATTGGGCAATTTTTTTGGCTCATGAATTGCCTCTTCTGAATGTCTCTGTCCTTATTTACATATGCGCAAAGCAGGACTAGGTGGTAGATTGTAATTTTCCTTGCTGATAAAGCCCTACTGCTAATACTAAAAACCTCCCGCAACATCTTTTGTTGACTTTGAATGAGAGTTTCTAATGCCAGATTGGGTATAATTAGGTTAAACAGGCACTAACGCCATTCCATGCTTACAGCATAATTCCTTCTTCCTTTCCAGGCAATATTGAAGAATTGCCAAAATGATCTTCTCAGTTGTCCAGATTATAGGGTCCTTCAATTCTATTTGCAACCCTATTGTGTATGCCTTCATGATTGAAAATTTCAAGAAAATTTTTTTGTCTGCCAGTCTGCCTCTCTATTGTCAAAGAAAGTGCATCACCCACCAGGGAACTTGAGGATTACCATGAGGCAGCAAAAGGCAAGTGCTTCTCAGAGAGCTCCCATGGATTCGAATGAGGCCAGGAGGGAGACATTGAGCAATGGCAACGTTGAAGTCAAGTTCTGTGATCAGCCTGCTTCAAAAAGGAACTTGAAAAGGCACTTTGCCTTATTCACCTCTGAGATGAGTGTGCATTCTGCATTGGGAAATGGACAGTAGCATCACCAGTGGTTTGAGAATGGGGAAAAGCATTATTTTGATATGGCAACTTTCAATAAGACATTAGCAATAGCTTTCTGATTTTCATGCTGGAAAATGGTTTGTGGATTATTCCAATGTTAGGATAATGTTTGAGAAAACTATTATAGAAAGATGAGGAGCAAAATGTTGGAGAACAATATTGCCATATGATTTCTAGGAAAAAAAATCCCACTTTTCTTCCTAAGCTAATACAGGGCTTGCTTGCCCTCTGCTTTTGGTAAATCAATTAGGGACTGTAATGAGAGGACAAGGGGTAATGGGTTCAAACTTAAACAAGGGAAGTTTAGATTGGATCTGAGGAAGAAATTCTTTACTG
>JASSUY010016044.1:60109-72272 GCA_032466535.1 Forpus xanthops | reverse complement strand
TTAAAGACAGCTTCCCCTTAACAAGGATTAAAAACACTTTCAGGAAAATCCACCAGGTGGAGCAAATACACAGCAATACAAACTATTTATTTATGCTCCCACTGCCATTTTCAACAGGGAAAATGTTTTATATGGAAATACTCTCACCTCTTGACCTCTCTTCTTTAACCTTTTGTTACATATTGATCAATTTGTACTTATTTACCACATTTATAATGGCACAAAGGCTTTGTTCATAGGGGTCTTCGTACAATGCTATTGTTCCAGATGAGTTTTAACATGAATTTGCAGTCCACAATAGTCATCAGATATATACAGGAAATCAAAGAATGGTATTACTCAAATATATACATATCCACATTCAACTATATAATGATAACGTTGTGCTTGTAAAACAAACTGACAAGCATTCAGAAAACAAAGGTTAGTCTTATATCAGGCAGCCAAATCTTTACACTGGCCTCCACTGCAATGGGCTGGAATCCCGGCCATTCTGCCTATCTTGTTAGGTGTTTATATACATAGTAGCGCCGGTAACATCACAGCAGCACCACTGTACACTAGGTTAGTGTTTACTATTAATGCCTTTTAGTATGACATCCGTCGACTAAGTAATTTCAAGAGTGAATGAATGAGGACCATAAATAAATATCCGAGCAGATCTAGGACAGCTTAGCATTCATTTCCCCACTTAAATTATTTGCTTTCCAGCACCAGGTGAGAAAGCCACTTCCTCAAGTATTTTAACTTACCTTGATGAATGTTAAGGTCTAATGGCATAGAGGCAGGGGGGCCCCTTTTTACATGAAGAGAGCTGAGACCTAACAGGAAAGTGGTTATGGATGAGTTTTCTCACAGTTATAATAGGACAACCCACTGTCAGACCCTGTAATTGCTAAAATGGCAAAGCAATATTACCAAGTGAACTGCTCTAATGCAGTTCAGTATCTGGAAACACAGCAGAATGAGCGCACAGACTCATTCAACCCCTAATGATGGAAACGCATTATCATTTGCGAGTGACAAAGGGAAGGCACTGATTTTAGTTAAACATTTTTGTTTCCACTGCTTCCTTAGTTATACCTCCTATCTTATTTTCCTCTCACTTTTCCACTCAGTGCCCTCCATCTTCTCTCTGCCACCACATCTATTCCTATGTTCTTGATTCTGGGGCCACTTTCTCACTTCGCTACACACCTGCCTTTTCCAACCCACTGTATGACTTGACTGCTTCTGCTAGCTTGGACATCCAACCTCTCCCACTTCTGCTTCCTCAAAAGCTAGATGTTCCAAATTTGGTACTCACATTACGGTGAGTAGTACCATAAAGTATTACCCATATGAATTATCAACAACAAGAACTCCTAACATGGAGGACGAACACTGCGTCAGGTTTCCACTAGAAAACTGAACCAGAATGGGATCCACTTAACAATTAGAGGAGCACACCACACTCCCTGGAAGGATGATGTGTTGAGACAAGCTTTGTGCTTTTAGTCCAACCCAGACATATCCCATCATAGCTAAGGAAAATTATCATTCAAAATCTTTGTTTCTTTAGGAAAGGGGAGGAACCTTGAGGAATACAGGCCTTTAAATATCATTTCATCTTATCTAATTGTGTTGTACTCCACATGGTGCATCGTTGTAGCCATTCAGCAGAAAGCAGGAAAAGAATGCAGAGGTGATTATGAAGTGGAATTTCATACCAAGAGCAAATTATACCACTTCACACTAGAACATCTGCAAAGAGCAGCAGTAAGTGTTTGGGCACAATGCAAGGTGCCAGTTTTAATAAAGCCCAAACCATTATCCACGAGAACTTCACTTAAGCAAGACTGTCAGAGCAGAGACTTGCAGTGATGCCCCTAAGATAAATTATTTTTTCAAACAGAATGCTGATTTCAAATCATTAACTCTGAGGCATATTTGAGGTGGCAATCATGGATTAAAGGCTATCATTTTCTGCCATTTTCAAAGAGGAACTAGACACCACACCCGAAGGGTAGGAAAAAAAGTGTGGTTATTGTCATCACCACATGTCCATGGAGAACTTTCTTTTACTCTGCCGCTGGTTAAGGTGGGCAAAGGTTATAGACAGTTAATTAGATTAGGAACTGCAAAAAAAAAAAAAAAAAAAAAAAAAACATGTGAAACACTGGAACGAGGGACACGCATGACTTGTAAAGGTTTAACTAATAATGCTTACACACAGATACAATTTCCTCTGTATGTACAAACTCTCCAGGAACATGACACTGACAGCAATGCATAAGCAATCTTTTCCTCATCCTGTAGATATAAGTAATGCTTATTTGAACTATAGCTTCTTTACAGTACGTCACTTAAAATTGTATGTCTAAGGAACTCACTTATACTTAAGGGCACCTTTACACCAGAGTAACCTAAGGAGTTCACAATGAAGAAGGGGGACTGATTCTAAAGGTGAAGGATTACGTACAGATGAAGAGTTTATTAGATTATGATTATTGATACACTGAAACAGCTCTTTTGTTGCACCATCCACTGCAAATCCTTCTTAGATGGAGGATTAGTGACACAATAGATCATAATGACTCTTTTGATCCTACTGCACTATCAATTTCCAGCTGCGTGTTCCCACTGAAGGCTCTCTCAATGAAGGGTCCCCAGAAGCCTTATGTAGAAATGTTTGTATGCAAGAAAAAAGAAGTATATCTTTAAATATGTATTACAAAACTCTAATGAAATATTACCAGAGAAAATGTAAGTAACTGCTGAAATTATTTCCATCTCACCTACAAAGTACCCAAAATCATTAGCGCATGAAAATGTCCTCTAAGACATCAGGCATAACTTTATAGACTGGACCAAATGCCTTCATTGGAAAAGAAAATGAAACCTTAGTCAACTTTCAGCTCTCCTCCACTCCCACAACCACAAGTATCTTTCTTGGACCAGATTCTGCTCACATTAATAACAGGCAATAGTCATATGCTACACTCATTTTCTGCTGCAAAGCCATAGCAATTATGTTCCCTCCATTACTTGTACCTTGTGATCTTAAGCTCCGCCACGCTACTAACAGTACTGTGCTATATACCAAAGTATTAAAATTACCCAAATAAGATTCATATTAATTTATCATTCAAACAAGAAGACATAATTCTTCACAAATAATGAAAAAAAATATTAATGACCTTTACCTAACTGAACATTTTAGCATCTGTCAGCTACAACCTTGAGCTTTATGTCCCAATAAATAATATGGGCCCAAACCTCACCAGTGCACAGAGCCCTGCTTCTTGCACCCACAAGAGACCTCAACAAACAACAGCTATTAACAGCAAGGACTGTAACTGACCTATCCCAACATAACACCAAGCTGAACATCTAAGCAAATCTCATGAATAAGGAGCATGGAAGCGCTATAGCTGCCACCGCTGTTTCAACAGATCATGCCAGAACAAACACTGGCTTGGTTTGCAGCCACAAGATGAATAAAAAACTATGTTGCCAAGCATGCTGAAAATGAAAGACATAAAATGCCAAGAATGATGACTGCGTTAATGATTACTCAAAAAAAAACCAATTAAATGTTTTTGGAAGTTTATTTGCTGTGTGCTGCAAACTCCTCACAAGATTTTACATCTGAAAATAAAAGATCAAGCAAGAGGAGACAGAATGAAGTAAAAGGAAAAAGCCACCAATTCAGGACAGAAGGGGTTAACATGTTTTGTTTCAGTCGGTATTATACCAATGCCAGAAATACAGGGAAAGACTAAAAAGAGCCAAATTTTTTTATTATTCTTTAAAATAAAAAAAAAATCAGGCCTATCTGTCACATGGTTGTCCGGGCTGGAAGAACTGGCAGGAACCTCAAATTCCTGACCAAACCCTGTTCCACACAATGCCTCCTGAATGGAAGGAACCCAGGCCCGGCAGAGATAGCCCGCTGTCAGGAACCAGCCCTGACGTTTGCGGACAGACAGGGCTGGCCTCTCAGGATGTCACAGCAGTAAACTGCTGTTCGAGATACTGGCTTTTCACACACTCACAGCATGGATGTTTTGCTCTTCAGGTAATTAAACAAGGAAACGGGGCTGATGTGTACGAGTCTGACCCCTGCGCCGTGGCTCCGCGGTTCTGCTATCAACTTCCGCATGAACCTCCCAGAGCATCAACAGAATCTTCTACTCCTGCTCCCAACACCAAATTCAAAACCAAATCCTTCTGGAAATATCTGCTGCTGCCTTTTCCTTTTTTTTCTCTTTTTTTTTTTTTTTAAAGAAGAGACAAATTACTTGCTCTGTTCCATACGCCTTGCTGCTTTCTCATAGAAAAAGAAGAAAAAAAAGGAAAGAAATGGATACTTTGGGGTAGCTGTTCTTCAGACAGCCACTCAAAATATTAAATATCTGGGGGAGAAGCAGAACAGGCAGAAAGACAAGGCAAGGGATTCCCAAATTAATGCTTACTTTAATGTCATTACTCAAAATGAAAAAGATCCTTAAAAGTGTTTCTGATTCATTCAACCAACTGCCAGACATTCACTTATTTAGAAATAAAACTATTCTGATTTAAGCACTTTTTAAGACTCTTTATCTCAGAGGAGGACATAAATCATAGAACCGGGCATTAGACAAGTAAACCGGTATTTTCCCTCTTTTTTGCCAGATTTAAGAAAAGGGAAAGGCAGGTGTTACCACCTATACTCAGTGAAAACCCCTACACAGGCTGCTCTGTGACTGACCTAGTTTCCATGCTCTTTAAAGGCTATTTAAACAAAAATTATTTTTTTAAAAAGGTAACACATTCCTCCTTCTTTCTGAAAAATCCACAGAATAGAATATTGGCTGAAAAGAGAAGAGCCCAGAAGAAAGAGGACTATAAAAGCATGCCTGCTTGTCTGTGTTCAACACAAAGAACATTAAATGAAAACAACTGGCACGCCGCCAAATTCCTATACAGGCAAAGAGATTCAAATAAATTGATTTCACGCATCACACTGACCTGGGATCAGTGAGCAGTGGTACAATACACTTGCTGCTCCATGTGGGGCAAAGCCCATTAATGTTATCAGAGACACAGTACGTTAGCAAGAGAGGGAGAGGAAAAAAAGAGAGAACCCAAACTCTGCAAACACAGGGGGAAAAAAAATCACATTGAAAAAGGAACTTCAGCTTCAGCTGGGGTGCTTGGTTTCAGTTTACCAATAAATACATTGCATTGTGACTGTTCGTTCTCTGCTTACCTCAAAGGATTCAAAGATCATATTTTCAAATTAAAATAAATACTAATGTCACACACACACTCCTGTTACATCCTACTTTTAACACAGTTGTTCTCAAACTCAGTTATTCTCTGTAAATTTCCTCCCTTCCCCATCCATCAGCATTTTATATAGATTATGGGTTATTTTCTTTGTACTTCAAAAGCTGGATTCCTGCCCAGGATATTCTCATTGGCTCAGAAAGTAAAGCTGGAGAAATCAGCCACTGCTCTCAACTGGTCCAAATCAATGTGACCTACAGAATAAAACATTGTATTTGCAAGGCAGCAGTGAGCAGCAGGACTCCAGCTCCCTTTGCAGAGTCACCAAGGCACGCTCCCTCATTACGAGGCAGACTCTTCAAACCAGTGTATTTTGAATTTTGCTTTCTTAGAATGTGTGAAGTAACCCATGTGTGCCGTGGAGTCTCCTCCTGTCATCCCGGCTTTGTTTTTCATTAAGATCTCTCACACTCCAATCACGACCAATGCTAGCAAGCCACAGGTGCACACCACATGAACAGATGAAAATCTGATTGTGAGCGGTGTAATGACAATTCACCATCTACAATACACTTGTCCCATTTTGCATCTGTTGTATGTTAGAAGAGGGGTTTATTATTTCCACTGTACTCTAAGATACATACGTAAGCAAACAATTGTTTGAAACATAAAAAAGGAAAGCTAGACAAAAGATTTTGCAATAGCAAAACAATGATGATGATGCTTGAAAAGGATCACATCAGCAAAGGTAGTCTGACAATGCAAGAGGCTGTCACTTCAAGGAGGTGATACTCAAACAGCTTTAATTTTGCCATTTTGGTTTCAAATAGCAAGTCAAATCTTGCTGGGCACAGCAGTCTTTATCAAGTTACGCTCTAAGAATATTGGCCTCATGTCTCATCACTCATCCAAATTTAGGTATGGAGCTTCTTGGCTATTTAAGACTAAAATTTTTGAATATGTAACAAACACATCCAAAGATACCTACCTGGCCACCTCATTTCAAATAAATGTCAAAATGGGAATGCCCAAAGATCTAACACTTGCCAAACACCACTGATCACTCTCTTTTATAAAGGGCTACAAAGCAATTTTGGATTTTTCTTCATCACCATATACAGTATCATCAATTTTGTAAGTTGTGCTATAGAAAGGATGTGTTTATTTTGGTATAAGACTACACAGACAGAACTGCACAGGAAAGGGAATCAGCAGCTTCACAATGGCTAAGATGTGCCTGCACCCAGGTGATAGAGGCAGCCTGACCTGCCCACCGGTTAGCAAGAGAGATAATGTACCGTTCCATCCCATTTATGAATATTTCAGTAGTACAACCAGATCACTTGGACTTTATAAGGATGAAGTGAATTTCAGTCATATTAATTCCCTCTTCTATAAAAATGGATAGTATTAGAAAACGTCTGTGTTGTAGGAAATTTCCATTATCTTGCACGTGCTCTGACAGCAATAAACCTCAATAAGCTTCCCATTAGTATGCCAGCACTGCATGCTTTAGACATGCAATCTTTACTTTTACATTTATTTATTTTTAAAATCCTTTATGAAGACCCATATGGTAAAAGAAACCAAACAACCACCTGTACAGAGTACACTTAAACTTCAAAAAATAGAGAGTAGACAGAAAAAAGAAGAATTAGTCAGAAGCTAAACCACTGCTAAATTAGCAAAATAAAAATGCAAGAACAAACCCTGCTAAGATTATTCATTCTTTCTCAATGCTGACTGTGTAGAGGAAGGTCCCAGAAAAGCGTTTACTTGTTTTAAACTGAGATAGGAACTCAAATTAGAATGCAAATTCATTTTAAATAAGATTTCATTTTTTGAAAGGATGTTCACACTGGTGCACAGAACCTCAGCCACAGCCTCTTGCCATGAGTGATGTGCAGCATCCCGCTGGCTCTCCCAGCTGTGCTCCATCTCCTCTCAACACCCCACAGACAGAGCAGCATAAGCCACCGTATCTCAGGTGGGGAGATTAGTGATATGATCAAGGCTTAGCTGCCTTCAAAACTAACTGGAACATAGTCTGGAGTGCTCAGACCCTGCTCATTTTATTTTGGTATCATACTCTATCAAAGTTATGTCATAGGTGAAATGGTCCACCACTGAGAACGAAAATATCAGAGTGCAGGAAAGCACTTAAAATCAGTTTAGTTCTTGCCATCTAGGCACACCACTTTAGGAGAAGTAATGTAGTTACAGTAAAGGCAGGAAACACAGTCATAATTACCTAGAAATTTTGTTCCGCCATAAAATATTTACTTTTCCAATATGGTACATATCTTTGTACACAAGAAGCAGAAATATCCATTCTCAGTATCATCTCAATCCCATTTATCACAGATTCCTAATGCAATGAGTTTACCAGAGGCTTCCACTAAATTACAAACACAACCATTTTGCCAATGTGATTACAACTGTCCCTTAACCTGGTTGCAAATACTGTTCCAATTCACAAGTTCAGGAAGCTGAACTTCATTATTTTCATGGCTCAGCCAAGTAATATTTACATGACACATAAAAAACATCTACGTAATCAGAAGTAAAAAGCACAGTTAAAACTTCCATGCATATGTATTTTAAGCTAAGGAAGACTTTAGAAAAGTCATCACTGACGGATTTTATTGGCATTACTGAAGAACTGAAGTGACATTAAAATGAAGATATCATCTTCATTGATTTAGGCAGACTCTTTGGATGCTAAAGGGAAAGATTTCTTTTTTAATTACAGTTTACAAGGCAAGGTACAGTCATCAAAAATAGCTTCTAAAACGTATGCACATTACAAAATCAAATATTTTTCTTTTCCTTACCTTGACAAAATTCAAAGTTCCCTTTTTTCCGGCAGTCACCTATCACTAAACTCAGTGCTCTCCAAGTGTTTCTTTTGACAGATATCATTCTCCACCAATCGCTCTGCTAATTTCCTCTTTCCTTTTTCTGACTGGGACAGATACTATGTTCACCAGCCCAGAGATCAATCCTTTCTATTGACAACAACAAATAAAAAAAAATAAAAAAAAAAAATAAAAAAAGAAAAAAGGAAAAAAAAAAAAGAAGCAGATATCACAGGCAGTTTGAAGCACCACCACCACACCCCTTTCATTTGCATGATAATAGTCTTAAATAAAAAGTTAAGAGAAATTCTATCATTCTAAATCAATTACCCACATTTTCTTGGTTAATATAAGGCAGTACTATAAAACTGTATCAATTCTTTGACAAAGGCCATTTCATAAGTTGCTCATTTGAAACAGTTGACATATAGACAGCAATGAACTAAGGGTAGCTTATATTCCACCACAAAAATACCTATTAGCTAATTCTGTAAAAATGTTGGGTTTAAATACATTCATATAATATATTTCATACTTTACCTGGTTCAACAGAAGCTCTAGAGAATCATTTATTAAACCTACATGGTTACTAAAAATAGAGACCTTGCAGTTACATATCATGATACTAATTTAGACTTGTAAGTCTTAACCGCAAGCACACTTAAACAAAGCGAGATCAGAAAGCTATTGATATATTTACACATCACCCTCCCACTTTTGAAAAGGCAATTTCCCTCCCACTCCAACACCTACAAAAACTGTTTGTTTGGGTTACGCAAATACTTTGTCATTCGTATGAGTCTGCATTACAGCACTGCCAGTTTTTCCAAGACATTAATATGCTTTTCAGGAGGTTGTAATTATGTCAAGGCAGGAAGATTTTCAGAGTCAGGCACACAGAGTTATGTACATGCTTCAAACTGCATCCACTATTCAGGTATTTTGAGACATAAAGTTAAACATGCAAAAAGATCTGGACGCAGCTGCATGCATCTAACCAAGAACCCTGCCCCAACCTTCTCCTGGACTAGATCTTACTGCAAAAAAATATCTTGCCCAAGGGCATTTGAAGCAGCTCACATTTGTGTTTGTGCTAGAAACTGCAATCTTTCCCACAAACAAGCACCCTCCTCAAATCAAAACAAACCCTCACCAAGTTATAGTTAAGTTACAGAACAAAGGAGTTCATCACTCAAAATCCTTTCTCTTCCCAGTTTGTGGTCAGACATTTATACACAGCTCTGACACAAACCAAAATCTATCCATTTCAGTGAAAACAACAGCCCTGTAAGGACTGAAGGACTCTTAAGCAGGATTTGGCAACCATGAAGCTTTCAATATGAGACAACTGCCTTTGGCATTTAATCTCCAAATGTGTTCTGGACTCCCAACATGGGTGCAACAACTACTTTTCAAAAATTACTTTTATTTCAGATGAAATTCTCTAGTTGTTGCCATGTTCTTCATAGGCAATAAATTTACCTTTCAGTTGTGCCTTATCATTAATTGTGTGGTTTTCAATTGTCCAGGCTTTTGCGTAACACCTTACATTTCTATAAATGCATACAACGTTCCCTGAATTGTTATTATTGTTTCATCTGATTTTTATGGTCATAAACTTATGTGCCTACAAAAACTCAAAACCCCTTCACTGACCAAGTGGCCCTATTAATTTCACTGAGATCATTTAAACATCAAGTTTTCTACAGAGCGACGATAGCACAATCTGGTTGAAATATGGACTTATAGTGGAACATTAACATCATATTTTGGATTCAGAATTACACACAGCAACCATCTGTAAAGATGCATTCATGTTTTGCTAACCTTTACTAATTTGGCCACTAGAAATAATTATGATCAAATATGTTAAATCATGTAACATACAGCAATTTAATGATTGAGTCTGCTGAATAGCATAATCCTTATTTTCATGGCTAGGAAAAGATTTTTAAACCTCTTACTGAAAGAAAAAAAAAAGTTCTTACACCACTACCAAAAAAGAACCAGTACCCATCTGTCGTTCACTGTACAATGAAGACATCACTTTAACTTACTACTCTTCTTTGTTTCAGCCCCACGTTAATTTTCTCTATATGCCACATTTTCCAAAGTGATGGATGCATTCTGCTATACCCATTCTACCCTAACCTCCCTTTTAAAATTTATTGTTGCTTCCTGAATTGTAAACTGCTGCTGTTGTTCCAATGTACATGGCAAAACCATCTAAAGTCTGAACTTCACTGAGAGTAGAAAGCCTCAAACAATTTGTTGTCTTACAAGAGTGTTATAAAAAGGGATCAACATGTTGTATTACCATGGAAATTTTGAAAAACATACTTTCCCAAACAAATATTACTTTTTCTCAATGGTATGAAGTAATGAAAACCACATGTGTAAATCTGCGATCCGTGCAGTAGTTCAAGCTGCAGCTAATAGAAAATACAGAGAGTGAACTCTGCCATATAAAGGATTCTTGTTACAGAAATATAATGTGAAAACCAGATGCAGACAGAAAACCTTAATCACAGATGGGAATGTAATCACTGGCATACAGAATACTTTTTTGATCAATCTCAACCATATGAGAAATGTATTTATTTTCTAAGGAATGCAATAACTCGAGAGAGTCTTCTATTTGAATTCAGTTAACCTCATATTCACAGGGTTTTTATCTTGCATGTGGAAAGAAGGGGGATATAACCCGAGCCAAGATTTTTAGAAGAACCATTGGCCCTGGCAAATCATTCTTGTATCAGCTTATCTTTCAAGGAATTAATAGGATGTAAAGACTACAAATACTAGGATCAGCCTTAAAATGAAATCAAGCATTATTGCACTTCCTACTTACTGCCAGAAATTCCTTCATCACCTAAGCACTTCTCTGGTTAAATTTTTCCATTAATGTGTGGTTCTTCAGAAACACGCTACGAGCAGCACACTGTTGCACTGAAGTTCTGTAAACTGGAAAATAAAAGCTGAAAACTCAGTTTATCCTGGGCTTCCTTCTAACTGCTGGAAGTCCTAATGAATTTCCGGCACCCACCCATCTCCTGGGTGTCAGTGGGAAACAAAGGACAGCAGCACACTGCAGCCACCCATTAGTTATATTTAATGTCTAAAATGCAGATTGCCTTCCACCAACAACTCGAACCAAGGTAGGACTGAGGTAACTCTTGCCAGTTTTCATTGCTGCTGACATTTCTGCTCAACTTTTAAGAGATGGAAATACTACAGTACTCGTAAACTCCTCACATAAAATATGGAAGTTGCCATTAAAATCTGACAATCAAGTTCAGGATTCAAGTCACTGATATGCTATCAGCCGGACTCACCTACACTGTTACAAAGGTTCATTATCTCCAGGCAACCACACTCCTACAGTTCATCAGCCAATCCACGTAAGTCACATTTGCCTAAATAAATTTTACACCTGATGACTGAACAGGACTGTTACATTATATTACAATATAAAAAACCTGATGCTAGCAAATAAAAATTATGGGAGGAAAAAACATTCAAAGATGACAGACCTCCAGGCTCATGGGTACCAGCAGTGGTTGTTTACAGTCCCCGATCCCTCCTTCACCCTCCTCCTGGAAGTACCAGATCTACCTAAGAATACCACAGCTCTTTGCATAGCACTGCCTGTCACAGTTCACAACTGAGCTTATTAAGGTAACTCAAAGTTAGTGTTCTTTTATTTTAACAGTACTGAATAACAAAAACCATAATGATTTGGTGGCTGTTATTCCAAAGGTGAGAGGGGTTGATGAAATCCTTCAATGGGCACAGGTAGGCAAATTCTCCCTTTCTCTTAGAGCCTTTAAGTCCCATTACCATCATCCCATTGTAGATGTCTGCAATAAGAAGACACAGTGTCTTCAGTACCCTACCATAGGACTCCCAGCAATGGCTCATCATCGTAAATTCTGCTGAAGTTCCTATAAATGTGCTTCCATAATTGAATGCCTGTAAGAAGATAGGATGAGAGAGTTGGGGCTGTTCAGCCTGGAGAAGAGAAGGCTGCATGGAGACCTCATAGCAGCCTT
>JASSUY010016044.1:43838-60009 GCA_032466535.1 Forpus xanthops | reverse complement strand
GGCACTGGAATGGGTTGCCCAGGGAAGTTGTGAATGCTCCATCACTGGCAGTGTTCAAGGCCAGGTTGGACATAGCCCTGGGTGGCATGGTTTAGTGGGAGGTGTCCCTGCCTCTGGCAGGGAGGTTGGAACTAGATGATCTTAAGGTCCTTTCCAATTCTATTCTATGATTCTATGATTTTTTTCTCCTGTGTTAACAACTAACAACCCACTTGATGAAAGTACTTAATTCTATTTTAAAAATGTATTTTGAAAATATTTTGATTCTTTAATGAAAATATTTGATTCTACCACCAAAGAACTGCAGTTCTTTAAACCATCTTATCGCTTCTGCCATTTAACTTTGCATTTCTGAGACTGTGCCATCAAGTGATAGTGCAGAAGTCAACACTTCACACTAAAGAAATACAGGCTGGATATGCTTGTCATACTTCTAAACAAGCATGCCTAGATTAATAATAAACTTTGGCCAGATATATATTTTAATTTGCCTGATTTTCATATAGCGTCATCATCATGCGTGTAGAGTGCTAAAAATGGAGTGAAATCTTCCAGCTGTAAAACAGTTCCACGTGACAAAACAGAGAGGGATCCTGAAAACTCCTGCTTCATGTCATGTGAGCGTGTGTGCCTGTGTCTTTTTTTTTTCCTTCTCATCTAATTTCATCTGCGAGAGACTGTCCCTAGAGGACAAGAGAAGAAAGAACCAATTATATCCAGAGGTTGGTTTCTCCAAAATGAAGGCATCTGTTCCATGCCAACGACTTCCACATGGAAGAAAAACAGAACTTTGAAGGCATCTGCATTCATGGTTGACAGTTGCAGATCTTAAGGTCTACTGTAATTGCCCAGCTGCAAACATGATTTGGTTGCTGCTGTTGTCAGCTGATCTCCTTACAATGAAAAGAGGGAGCTTAAATAGCTGGATAAAAATCAGATATTCTTCCACAATACTGACACCTTTTTCTTTCTGAAGGAGGCATTTTCCTGTTACAATGGGTTTGATGGAAGTAAATTGCAAAGTGGTTTTTAAACGAACACTAAAAAATAGGCTGCTTTAAAATGCTATTGTTTAAATAATGTACAAGTCCATGCACAATATGCTCATTATCTGTTAGTATTCCAGGCTGGTATTTTGTATGAGTGATTCAGAAACCAGCATGATTCACCAGCCACATAATCCTGCAGCCCACTTTATTTAGGCAAGTAGTTTCAGTAAAACCAACAGTACACCTGAGCAGAAGCTCCAAGAGTTTTCACCCAAAATGCAAACAGCAGATAAATACTTAGCATGATATTTATCACTTAACTCATGTCACTTCCAATGTGAACGGATACTTAACAAAAGTTTCCAAAAAACATGTAAAAGAAACATTATTCAAAACCTGTCTTACAGCATTGGGTGTGACACCTGCAGCAAGATACTCAGCAATGCTGTGTGCCTTCACTGCTAAAAACCAAACCATTAACAATGAACTCATTCAAAGGAGCAAGATCCTGGCTGATTTTCCAAAGCACAGCACTCAGTGCCATTAGGGGTCTCTCAGACTACAATCACAACCCAACAGGCCTAAGCAGACAATGCATTTACATTTCCTACCCTGCACTCATCAAATAAAAGTGGATCATAGTTTCCAGAAATATTTCATGCATCTCATTACTTGTTGTAGTTTTCTTACCTAGGACTTTAAGCAATAACTTGAAAAGAGGAAGACTGTCTTTTTTTTTTATTTGTTTATTTATTTAGTATAATTCTTTGTTACTCTGACGGATTCCAGCTGCAACCCCAAACACACTCTGTAGCAAAGGCATTCAAGTCTTCCAACCAGGTAGGGTTAGGAATCACACTGCTTAGGAAGGACAGTATAGATTCCTATGCCATCTCCCTCGCCTCCTACAAACATCGAATTATTATGAACGCATGAAATAATGAACCGGGGGGGACACAGTAGATCTGACACTTCCGACCAGTTCTAAATTGCCTGCAGGAAGGACAACAGTTGGGAGCAAGGACAATTAACACAGCCACCTGCTTCCTGTGACCTCCTGGGGAACAGACACGCCACTGATGACTTACACTGGCAACATCACTGAGGTCTTGCCCATCCTTCTCTTCCCAGAGAAGCCACAGGATAATAAAAACAATAGTGGCCAGTAATAGCTCTGTAAGAGAAGGCGAAATTCAGGCCTGGCTTCAAAAAAAATTAACATCAAAACCTCCCCATGTGAAGAGGCTGGGACCAATAAATCTTAGAATGTGGAAATGAAATTTCTGTACTATTACAGAAGGAACAGACTTTTTCTCTCCTATATATGGAAGTCTTGTCAGGTAAGTCTGTCATTTACAATTCAAAGAAAATTACTTACTTTAATACCACTAGTCCACTTTATTAGGGCCATTTCTTCATTCAAGAGTCAGAATTATTCCAACAAAATATTGTTAAGATCACAGACATGAAACAGGAGCATAGAAAGCCTGAAGGTCCAGATCCTCAGATTGGTGTTTAGATAAAAGAAACACCATCTTCAATGAGAATGAGGCATGTGAATACCATGGAAGATGAGATCCAGCTCTTTAATTCAATGTTTACAAGCTCTGCTGACCCACAGAGTTGCATTAATTTATCATGGCACACACAAAATCCGTGTACCATTCAGGCTATTCAGTTCAGTATGACGGTTTCCTTGCTCATCTGCAGCATGCTTTAATACAGTTTGCAGCATGCTTTTCCAGCATTAAGTGGTTTGCCAACAAGCTTTAAAAATAATAAATAGTACACTCGTGAAACAGCTTTTGCTTAATGGTTCCTAGAACTCAGTGACTTCACTCACTAAAACCTTTTCTATAACATTATCCTTAAATACTTCTAGCAATGCCACCATTAAAATAAAATAAAAAATCATCCTAGCACTACCATCCATTGATAGCACACCCACAGGTGCCATTATCCCTAAATTTGTTGGCAGCTTTGCCTGGCACCACTATGCTTCAATGGCTCTGGCAACAAACCCCACCTGGATGTCACTGAAAGCGTTCCATTGGAGCACTCTTCCCAAATATTCTTTGCAGAAGTATCATTCTGTCTTCTCTGCTGCATCCTAATCATCTCTTTACCTGGCAAAAGCCTCATCCTCTCTCACAAAGCCTGAGGCTGGTTGGGGCAGTTCTCTTCTTGAACTTGTCTAACTAATGTGATATTCAATGTTGCAATGAATTTTCCAAGAGAATTTCAGGAGAGTATCTTTGCTGCTCAGGTTGGGCATTCACTTGCATCCCAGCTTTAAAATTTATTGTATTACATCCTTGTCACACAATGCGACCAAAACAATGGGAAACCAAAGCACAGGTGCAGAGCCCTATATAATCTGATGCTCCGTATTAGAGAGACTTGGGACAACCAGAAGGCACACGCACATTTACTCAATGTACCACTCAACCTGTCATGACAGCAAAAAGAACCAGCCATTACAGAAGTAAACAAAATGAAAAACAAAAAATGCACCCTGGAAAATAAATAATTGTGGAAACAACTGAAGAAGCATTGGGAGTTGGTTTGGGTTTTCTTGTCCAAGCTATTTAAAATGAGACCAGGGGCACAACTGAAAAGGGCAACTGTGTGGCCATCATTAGAAATCAAAACATGACAAAAGGTCAAAGACAGTAGGTCTACAAATAAATGGAACCACAAAAGAAAAAGGCAAGTGATAATGACTCCTACTTATGCAAACTGTATATTAACATTCAACATGGCCTCCGAGAGCTACAAAAAGTAACAACAGTCTTGTACAATGTTTAATGCTCATGCAACCATCTCCCCAGACACCTGCCAAAATTCCTGGGTTTTACCATCAACCTGGCTTTTTCATAGTACCTATTCATATGCCACGGCCTGCCACTGTGTGCAAATTAATTCCACTCCACTAGGTGGAGTCTTCTATCTTTCAAGACTGCAACATAACTCCCGAAAGAACCTATTCTCCTCTGAACTTTTGGATATTTACTTTATTATAAGCACAACAGCCTACCTGTCTTGATGGAGAGGAAACTGGCCATGAATCAAATGTCTTCTTGAAATGACTGAAGAGACCATGAACAGAGATCATATCAGCATGCTGCAGTATGGGATCATTCAGGAAAACTGTTGCTATACAGCTCTGTACAACACAACTGTGCTTTTGGAATGATTAAATTCAACAAATAATACAGATTAAAAAAATACATCACTTAAATAAATCACCATATCACACATGCCCAGAAACTAAACATAAACAAAATGAAGCTGCTGAACTTCTTTTAAATTCTTTGTGTGCTTTCACAAACATTTTGAGCGTCTTACAGACATGAGGAGCATGAAAAGATTTCTTTCCATATTCACATTTCCATTCACAACCACTGCAGTTAAATATGTCAACTCTACAATAGGAACAGCACAACTGCATGCAGCATTTTTTGGCAAAGAATAGGATAAACAGAGCACTCTCATGAATGAGTTCAGAAAATTTAGGTAAGAAAACCTGGACACCCAGCTCTAATCTTTCTTTTGTTGTAGATTCCACCCCAACCCCTGTGAAGTACTAAAAAAAACCCCAAGACCAAAGCAACAAGCCCTTTGGTAGTATCTCCACTAACATGCTATGAAAGAGCATTTGCTTGGTAATATTTGTGAGCAGAAAGCTCCACGTAGGCGCGGAGCACTAACGCGAGGCTCCTCAAGGCTCTCACATTCTCAGGTCACCTGAGGTAGGGCCTCCTCAGCGTGGCTTCTGCTGTTGGCAGATATCACCAGCTATTTAAGGCTACAGACATTTTGCCCCCATCAGCCATATTTTTTGTAATATTTACTTCTTGTACATATGTCTATAACTATGTATACGTCCCACAGAAGGTGAGGTTTAACAGGGTTATCTTTGTTGGGGAAAAGAAGGTTTGAAGGAAAGGAAACAACTTTCATGTTGAGAAGATTTGAATCTAGGGACTGTCAGGGGATGTAAACACTCTTCTGGGGAGGGAGCCTTTTTGTTATGTTTCAGGAGTGCACAGAGTTTTTTGATAGAATTTGTGTAAGTAATCATCCCTCTGTCACTCAACATAAATTTATGCACGTGTGCACACAGTTATGTTTGGGAATCAAACTATAAAGTAGACATGCCACAGACTTTTAGACAACCTACCACAAGCACAGAGCTCACACAAAATCCATTCTATATTTAAATTTCAATTTACTGAATTTAATTATTTCTGATCTGTAGATCACTTGGGGGAAAATCCCCCCAAGGTCAGAAGCTTACAAATCCAACTGCAAAACCAAACAGAAGCATCAGCAAGGCTCTCTCCCATGCAGACACCTGCCAAAAAAACTGAGTTCCGGACTACTAGACCAGAATCCAACAGCCAAAACCCATTCTAACATTAAAACCAGGTAATTCTGTGTTGAAACAAAGCAGTAAAAGCTCTCATTTTATTCTGCACATTTAGTCATGTTGTACACACAGGGCCCTATAGACGTAACAGTGAAATAACACTTCTTCATTTAGGTCCTTATTTATAAAATTAACAAACACATACCCTTCTTTTTTTTTTTTTTTTAATTAAAAAGCAATAATGTTATTTCCTCTAGAGATGCCTCTAATAGAACATTTATGCTCTACCAATTCTGTGCTTCCCAGGTTCATAAAACCCAGCTCCACAGCAGAGAATATTTTTGTATATATATACATTCAAGCCTGATTTAACCATTTTATTTACCATGGGAAAAGTTACTGCAGAAGCTGCATTAACTAAAATATACTTGATGAGCCTAAACTTAATATCTGCAGGTATAGCAGGAATGAAACAAGACAAAGAATGTTTTGTCCTACCCTGAACATTCTTTATTTTGCACAGGGTCCTCAGAAGTAAGTAAAGCTGTGTGGTTGCAATGGGAAGCAGTCAGTTGTCATTTTAAGATACAATTATAATTTATTAATAAAATTATTTTAAATATACAAGTTAAATCCTTTTACCAATAAGACAGTGACATTCAGTTATCTGGTGCCATTTTTACAGTCCAAACAGATATGGTCCTAATTACTTAATGCCATTTTATCTGCTGAAGATAAAAGTGCCGATAAACAAAAAATGCACATTAGGCAGGAGATTTTTCAGAATAGATTTTTTTTTTTAAATAACCCACTTGCATTAACAAAAGATTGCAATGGCTTCCAAATTATAGGGTGTTATTTTTAGTGGAAGTAGTTCAATATTCATATTGGAGCAGATGTAGCCGTTTAACAAAACAGCTCTTCAAATCCTGCACAAATTGAAAACAGGAAAACTGATTGCATTTTCTCTTATCACTTTCCTTTTCTGAATTGACACTTTTGGCCTTCTGAAAATTTACACATGGCTTTCATCTCAACAGCACCTGCTGATCAAACAGAAACCCAACATTTTCATGAAAATGGTATAAAGGACTAGTTTTCTTTTTACCATCTTAAAGGGCATCAGCAGTCCACTTGATGGCAACAATTGCTGAGTAGATGGCACACTCAGAATACATTTTATACTTTCATTATGCTTATTTTAAAAACAGTTAAATCACTAGTGGCTCTTTCATATCAGCTCTTTGTCTGCTTTAAATTAATTTCAATCTCTATCTCTGCCTAGCCCTGATGGGTTTCATTCTAGTCAGCTAGATTTTAAAGAAGATCAGAGAGCCTCTGAAATAGTAAGATATGTTGTATGCTCTGCAGCCACTAGGTCTTCTTTATACATGCATTTATATGCAATCACAGAAAACTGATACACACAATTATGCATACAGATGCACATACTGCACAGACATTTCTTTTTACAATGCTTCATATGTATAATTCTGCTACAGTCTCACTACACTGAATTGCCTGAGCATTGTCAATAGAGCATGTTAAGTGGGAAGAAACTCAAAGTATTTATTTATTTTGAAGCTGTTCTTTATTTCCTTTGCAATCGTCAGGCTGGAAGACCCTGCCATACGTGATCTAGCAGGTGCTCTGGAGCTCGAGCATCAAGACCAGGTTGAGATGCTGCCATTGGTGAACATGGGAAGCATGCAAACTGCACAACCAGAAGTCCCTGGGCTCCTGCAAAAGTTTAAGCTATCAAGTCATGCATATAAAATATGAAACATAAATACCTTGTTGCCCTGGTTGCTTCTGAGCCTGTAAACTCTGAAGCGCAGCAGCAGGTAACAAGGACCATCTTCTTTCTCCTGTACATAATTCTAGGCATAATTAAAGGCACTACCGAAACCTGCAATGTGTCAGCTTCTTAACTGATAGAGCCCTAACCCCTCTCAAGTACTTTGCTGCCATCCATTATCATTCTGCTTCAGCGATAAGGTAACCTGAAGGCAGAGATGACATACAGTAATATATGTGCCACTCCAGACAGTTGGTTCGTGAATTTCAGTGTTTCATCATGTTCACTGAGGCAATCGCAAACCTGAAATGTCAATATGCTCAGTCAATGGAAGTAAAATAATGGGGCTCTATTGTCTTACCCTATCGATCCGCTGCTGTCAACAAGAATACATGCCCCCCTGGCTTTAAACAAGTTTTAATTAGGCTTTTAGTTACCGGATCATATCTGCGCAAACACTTGACAAAGGGAAGCAGCAATATAAATATTTCAAACTTTTAAATATATTTTAAAGGTAATTGTTTAATGTTGCTTTAAGATACGATTGCTGGTAAAGCCGTTTGTTAAAGCAGCACGCGTACACACATTTCGCGTGCAAATCATCTTGATGTGGCAAGAACCGAACAATCACCATCCAAAGTCCAAAACCACCAGAAAACAGTATATACATACAAGACAAGAGCCACTTTTCTTAACAGCCGCTGTCACCCTCCGCGGGGAGCCAGGAAGGCAGAAGCCTCCATGCAACCCACCCGGACGAGTGACACTGCCCGGTGGGTGCCCACTGCTGCCAGCATCCCCTGAGCCAGGCTGGCTGCAGGGAGGGCGTGCTCGGCCACAACGCCGCGCTTCACCTTGGCCCCCGCCAGCGCCGGGACGGGGGCTCTGCATCCGCGCCGGTCCTTTCCTCCCCGCCCTCGTCCCGTGGGACACCCGGACAAGCTGCTTTCCTCCTCCTTCAGCTGTGCTTAAAGTGGGGTCCCTCCGTAACCTATTGTTCTCTGGCCACCTACTCTTCCCACCCCGGCGGGCGACCCCCGCCTCGCCGCCCCCCTCAGGACGGCCCGAGGCGTGGGGGGGACAGCGCGCAGGCCGCGGCGGCCCCACGCACAACAAAAGACAGATCCCGTCTCCCCGCCGGCTAATCTCTGCCTGTAAATCCTCCGCCCGCTCGGCGGGGGGGGGGAGAGATAAAAGGTTACATCTTCACCGCTCCCCACACATATCGACTTTTGCAGCGCCGAGAGAGCCAGGCGGAGGGCCAGCCGGCGGGGGGCGGCGAAGGGTGTCCCCGCTCCCGCCCGCCTCTCCCCGAACCGCGGGTGGAGATTACCTTCCGGAGGAGGGAGGGAGGGAGGCGCCGGCGCGGCCCGGGCTTTGTGCGCCTTAGACGCCTCGCAGCTTATCTGCGGCGCAAGGACGGCACATCGCGCATCCGTGGCCCTGCCGACGCGGGGGGAGCGGGACGGCAGCGTGCATCGGGGCGATTACGGTATCAGCGCGGCCCAGACGGAGGCCGGAGGATGTACAGTGGGTGTGAGGGAGCGGGGCCGGGATGGCGAGGCACGCGCGGGATCCCCGGGGAGGCCGCACCCGGCCTGCCGAGAGGCACCACCTCCGCGCCGCCCACCGGGTGAGAAGGCGTTGGCTCCCCGGGTGCTCCCGTCCGTGCCTGTGCCCAAGAACAGGCAGGAGCCCGACCCGGCACTGCCGCTGAGGTTGCCCTGAAACCTGTCCGGTAAAGGACCCTGCCAGAGACCCGGGGGAGGAAAGTGCTGACACCCCGGAGCTCTCTCACCTGAGGTCGCTTCCATTTCCACCAAGTCAACGTCCCCATGGCTGCCCCCAGCCAGCTCCTGCTTCACTGACCTACATACTGCCTGGGGCAAGGCAGCTCCAGAAGTTTCCCGGCCCAGGGGTAGCGGGATATACCTGCTCCTGATTTGGCCAAATCCCGACCTAAGCCAACCTGCTCGGCCTTGGTAGTGGCATCATTCACCAGAGCATGAACAATAAGCCAGAGTTGTTCACTATGCTTAACAAATCAGGTTTTGAGAAAACAGAGGGTTTATTTTGATTCATCAAGGGACTGGGTTATGAGGTATGGGGAGGGAGGCAGCAAAGCAGCCCAGCCTACTGCCACAAGCACAAACAGCCAGCAGAATGGCTGCTCCAGCACCGGGTTGCCAAGCGAACTCTCTGCACTCAGGATTTCAAGTTTTAAATATGTTTCTCCCTAGGAATCAGCACTTACTTTTTAAGGAAACACATTTCCATTGCATATATGTGAAGAAGCACTGTGAAGGCTGGGACGAAGGCAATGGCATACTAGAGTGAGACAGGCCTTGTTCAGTGCAGAACTCCTTCCCAAATCACACATCCAAGATAGCACTTTTTTTTTTTCCACAAGAAAATAAAGGGAATTTGACACATAATACAAAGTGAAAACCAGAACCTAGGTGGGGGAGGGGTACGTGTGTGAAAATCACGTCACCGCAATGAATGTCAGATAAAAAGGGGTCTGTCACAAATCCTCCACTAATCCAATAATGTGAAAACCTCTTGGTATCACTGAGACATAGCACAAGGTATTTTTTCTTATTATTCTTTTCATAAACCACTCTGTTTACCCTTAGAAAAACAGCAGTTTGGCTAATTTTCTCATCACAATGTCAGGACTTTGATTTTGGTCATTAAAGGCAAACTGATTTTCACATGTCAAATTTACTATGCATTCCTCAGCCAGTATTTTTGCCCTGAAGAAGGAGCACTTCTCCCTCAACTTCCTCCAGTTGTCAGTTGTGTGACAACCATATTTAGAAGTAATCAGACAGGTCAGATTACAAAAGTCAGTCAACTAGTTTGAAACCTTAGCCCTAAACTTAATGGTATGTTCTATGCATTTCTACAGAAAAGTGCTTTAACCCTACCTGCAAAGCACCACAGAGCGTTTTCCTCTGCATATGCCCTTTCAAAATGTGATGTACAAATGAGAGATTGCTCTTTTTTAAGACTATTTGTTATGGATTATCTGCTTGAAATGCATATGTATCATGCCACGAACTAATTTAGGATCAACAAGATTCTCATCTTGCAGGGCCACCATGTGTGTTGTATCTGTGTTGGCCAGTCTGACAGGCAGTTTTACTACTCAAATCACAATTCTCTAAAGCAAAACTAATCCAGGATCCTTCCTAATGTAAATAGTTTGCTGTGAAAACACATTTTAAAATAAAGCAATGTGTGTTAATAAAATAAATACCATCAGAGTACAAATGTGTAACAGAAGTGGCGTTCCATAAGCACAGCTGTCTCAAAGTCCAAGCTGCAGGCTAGAAATCTTAATTTCAACTGACTCTCTCTTAATAATGGGTTACCTTCCTATAAAGCGTAAAGTCCATCTGCCCCAGGCAGATAAGTTTTGAAGCATTAAAATAGATAAAAATCTAACATTTTCTTTCTTGCATTGAATATGTGAATTCTAGTGTGCGATAATGTGAGAATTCCAACATATGACCATCATGGCATAATATCTCATAGCTCATCTTGTCATTACTTCACTTGTAATTCTTATGTTAATTATGTTCATAATTACTATAAACAGATGTGGTAGAAATTCATGTGACCTTTTACTGCAGAATACATTTCTCACTCTTTCCCCTTTATTTTAGTAGTATAGTGTTAAACCAGAGAAGAGTATTCCTGACACGCTCTGCATGTGTGTGTGTGTGTGTACGTATTTAACATGAAACCATTTCTACCTTGCATTTCAGCCCAAGGACCATCTATATGCCAGTACATTGACACAAAAGCGATGGGAACCAAGAAGCCTATGCTGAAACATACCCCTAAAAGACAGTGCTTACAGTGAACCTTTCTGACTAAACCTAGCTAAAGCCACTAATGAAGCCTAGGACTTAAATTGAGTGCTACATTTTTATTCAGTACCTTTGTTAATGCAGCAATATCCTAGTTTACAACTACAAGTACATGACAGCCATACAGCAATTTATTTTACTCACAGCCCAGCCACCACCGTCTGTACACAAAACACATTTACAATAAAATCACTATGGATTTCATTAACAGAAAGCCTACTCAAATTTCATTTCTTTGGACCTAATCTATAATTAGTGTGGACAGACAGGTGCAAGCCCTTCTCCTCTACAGATGGCTACTGGAAATGGTGCAAAATAGCTCCTTCTGTTTAAGCAACACACAGATAACCTGCTCTGCTCTTATCACTTACAATTACCTCCATTATACTGAACTAATGTTTACTTTAATAAAACGTCCACTGTTCTCTAAACATTATTTGGAAACTTTCATATTGATGGCAGAAAAAAAAAATAAAGATGGAAGTCAAATGTCTTTCAGATTAAAATACTTCGGGAGGGAAAAAAAAAAACCTTTTAAAGGGCAGGATATTTTGACTTTGATTTTACATCTGCTGATGATTTTTCTTTATCCACAAAACCACACAGTATACTACTTCCTGATGTATTTATGCCACTATGTAGCAAACTAATTAAGTTTATAGTAAATAAGAACAGAATAACTGCTATTTTAAAGTAATTCTGTAAAAAGGAACTTCCGTATGGACAACCAAGACCCTTTACATGAAAAGCTCAAGTTTTAAACTAACTTTTAGCTCTTCCATGTGAAAGGTGAAGAAAACATAACCTGGATGACAGTGTTTTAAGACTTTACATTCACTACTTATGCTAAATCCAGTATCAGTTCAAACTCTCATAAATGTTACAGGTTGCTAGTAAAGGCTGTGTGAAAAAGAGAGGCTGCTACTAACTATGTGAATCAAAGTTGGGTTTTTGTTTTGTTTTTTGTTTTTTTTTTTTTTTGTATTCAAATAAATAACTTCCTTTTAAAGTTTCTTTAACCAAGCCATGAGAAATAACCCCTTCACAACACCACATTCACATTTTATTTCAGCTGATAAGGTTTCTTGATCTCTGCGTGACAAGTTGAAGTTTCTACAGAACAAAGAACAAGATCTCCCCTTCCATCTAAAAAATCTCAAGCTCCTACAGCAGCAACATACAAGTATCTCCATTCAATTAGCTAAAGATTTAACAGTAATGGAGTGTGGCAAGTGGATTTTAAAGATGAAAATGACAATTCCAGGCCCTTTCTCCCATCACCCCCAATGCAAATACTGCAGATGCCTACTTCACCCCAAGTGCCTGGCAAGGAGTTTGCAGTCTGCACAGTACCTCAGTTAAGTGAGCTCCACATTCAACGCCTGTCATCTGAAGTTCATTTCAGGGAAGTGAGAAACAAGATTTGACAGGAAAGAAAGTTCTGAACTGACTAGCCACTGACCAGCACTCCAGGTGGAGCTATTTTTCTCCCCTTTATTCTATAAACAATACTTCCAGTACAAAACTCCATGTGTGCACAGGCATACATAGTGTTAAGTGCATACAGATGAGAGACACTGTGTGAAGTTTTACTGGTCCATTATTCAGGCACGAAACAAGTTAACATTAAGGTGGTCAAAACTGGTAGAAGGCAATGTTTTACTTAAAAAGATTTTGGAAACTATTTAAAAGCTTGAAGCCTTTGAAGAAAAACAACTTGTGCAGCAGTTGCCAGGAAGCAGTGACCTAACACTGCTGTCTGCATTCCATTACAAACAGAATGGTTCTTGTCTCCTACAGTCATTCACCCTCCTGCAAACACAGGGCCAGGGGAAGAAACCATGCCATCATCTCCTCTACCCCTTCCCTGGCTTCAGCTTTCCAGAGGCATAAACAGATTTAAGGGTGGGTTGGGTTTTTGGTGAGATTCGGGGTTTCTTGCCCTGATGTGTGGTTGAGCTTCCCATGACAGTGAAGAAAAATGACTCACGAATTGAAAGGAGTAGTAGTTACATGAAGGTTCACATATGATAAAACTGACCTTAGAAAAGTTATTATCAAATTAAGTGTAACTTGTAATTAAAAACCTTCACAGCGTGTTTGCAGTGCATCTCATACCTAACAAAGCCTTTTCCAACTTTGTCTTTTTCATAGAGTACACAGTAATTGATAAGCCATATTCAGATCTTTCCCTAGTATTTTTTCTATCGATGGGGAGCCACCAAAATACTTAGTGCTAAACCCAGAAGGCGTAAGCAAAATAGACTCACTTTTTAACATTCAGCCAAACTGAAGGAAATTCCCTGATCATATTGGATTTCCTAAGGAAACCAGCCCAGAATAAACTGAATGAGGTTTTCAGACTTCCCATGAAAAGGTCAAGCATTAGCTTTAACAACCATTAGGAAACAGTTTCAGTTCTCTCATCTTGCCAGATTCACTAAACCGTTAACAGAAAAGCAGAATAGAAAACTTGCACAATAGAATTCAAATCTAAAAATGTCTTTCATGTCTTGCTTCAAACTACAGTTAACAAAGTTGTTTATTTAAACTTTCCATTGCATCTGTCAAGATTCAGAAATGGAGATGGAAGTGTAAGGCTACAAGGGTATAATTAAATAAATTATATTCACCCTTAGCCCTAACATACTGTGTTTACAAATACAATAATTATGTTTCTAGCTACACATCAAAAGAAAATATATACTAAGTCCCTCAAAAAAACATGCAGGCATTACTGTAAGAAATAAGTCAAAACAGATTAGTAGACCAAAAATGGGGAGAGAATGAACGGAAAAAAAAAAACCTGCTTTGGTCAGCAACCCAGACCACCATCAGGGGATAAATCAATTTGCAGCAGCTGTGGACAGCCATTTAAGTCTGGGGCCTGAACAGATTAATTAGAAGAAGCGATGTTAAAAGTTAAAGGGGTCAGCGTTACATTAAGCACACGAATATTTGCTGGAGCAAGCGCTTGGCTGTACATACCAGGACTCAGAAGGCATCCTTTTCGTTAGTCAGGGCTGTGCCTATGGCCAAACGTTTGGCATTTGCTCTGTTCCCGGGCACAGCACGGCAGCTCCCGCAGGCTGCTTTTGGGAGGTCTGTACCTATCCTTGCCCAGCCCTTATTAATGCCGTGCCGTGCCGGCTGCACTGCGTGCGTCCTGACCCGCCGGCCAAGGCAGGAGTGCGGCGGCATCATACCGGGTCAAGCACCGCCAGGCACGGGAGGGCAGGCGCTCCAGCCGCGCCGCCGCTGCCACGGACCGCTCCAGCCGCTCTCTCAGGAAGGGTTTGCCTCCGTGGGCTTAGCGATCGCAGCCCGCATCCGAGCGGTCGGCAGGCAGGAGCTGCCGGCTCCAAGGCGGCACGACCAGGAGACGGCTGCGGAAGGCACCAGATCCTTTCCCAGCCGTGATTTGGCGCAAGGCAGAGGGAGCAGGGGGTAACTGGCAGAGCCTGCTGCTCCACCGCAGAAACCCGAGCGGCTTCGAGGAGACCGTTTTCCCCGGCAGCGGCTGGGCAGGGCGGTCCCAGCGCACCGGGCTCGGGACTCAGGGCTGCAGCCGAGGACCAGCGGGTCGGCGCCTCTTACCTTCGCCCGCCCTCCCTCCCGCCTTTGAGCAACTCACTGCACTGAGGGAAGGAACATTTTAGTTCTTGCCTGGAGCAAGAGCGATGTAAGACCTGAGTCCGATTAGTTACTTTCAGTTTCTCTCTAACGTTTAGGAGAACAGAGCACTGTTAACAACACAGACACTTCCCTATAAATTAACGTGGAATGGAGTCGCGGATGCTCCTGCCAGGGTGGCAAGACCTTCCCTAGTCTAAACCCAACTGTAGCCCGGTCTCTCAACTTTGGCACTAACGAAAGGACTCGAGCTAGCCAAAAGTCAAAGGCTTGTCTACATGGCCGGGAATGTGGTTTTCGTCCCTCCGGTCTCCCTTACCAATGGTCTGTTAGAAATTTATGGAAACAAGCCATTCAGGTCGCTAGACGAGATGGCACAATTAAACTGTTCTTGCCGTTTGGGAAATGCAGTCCCTAATCCTGCCCTGTAGCTTTAGGATACGAGATACTTGAGAGATCGCGGAGCAGCTAAAGACGATGTGCACCGCCAGAAATATTTCTTGCGATATAGCCTGGAGTGATGATGCCAGTGCTACATAAACCGATGATTGCAATGAAACAAACAAAACAAACTGAAAAAAATCCCACCAGAAATATTCCAGGCACTCTGGCTCACATCGGCCAGCGCTGCGATATGGAGAGAGAGGGTAAGCAAGAAAAAGGGCAAGTTCTAAATCGAGACAGAACCCCAGCGCCATGAAAGAATACTTGGAGGTCTGAGAGGGTTATTTTCTCCAAAACTAGATTGCTTGGTTTCTGGGCTCCTGAGAAATAATCGGGATTTGCCAGACGCGGCCAGCGGGTGCAAGAGCTACATGCAGAGCTAGCCTCTCCCGGGTACAGCGGCAGCCCCGGCCCGCCCGGGTTAGTGACAACCACAGAAGCCCTCCAGAGCCAGAGGAGCCTGGGCGGGAAGGAGGAGAAGAGAAGGGCCCGGTAGCCCCCGCCCGGCCCGCGCCCCGTACTCACACTGCAAAGGACCAGAGATGCCCACCATTCGCCACGGGCTGCGAGCTGCAAATAAAAGTTCCCGTCCTGTCCGGGGGAAAGCCGGCAGGCCAGGCTGCTGGAGGGGCGAAGGGGTGGGAGAGGAGAGAGCAGCGCGGCGCGGCTTCCCTTCCCAGTCCAGATGATCCACGTCCACAAAAGTCAAAACGAGCTGAGGAGAAACTCCAGCTGCTCTTCCCCCCCTCCCCCCCGCCTTTTTTTTTTTTTTCCTCTTAAAGGAAGATCAGCTCGAGAGAGACTGCTGGTTCCACGGGAAAGGACAAGAACCAAAAATAAAGCAAAGTCTCCAAGTCGAGATAGTTAATGCCCAGGTCCTTCTCCTTGCTGCTGCTGCCACCGCAGACAAACGTGATGTGGAGCGCAGGGAGCGGCCGCTGTCAGCGGCGGGGTCTCTGCGTGTCCCCTGGCAGCCGACGCATCGCTCTGCCCCCAGCGGAGCCGAACCGTGCAGTGACGAGCCGAGCCGAGCCGAGCCGAGCCGCCCGCCCAAGGC
>JASSUY010016044.1:0-43738 GCA_032466535.1 Forpus xanthops | reverse complement strand
AGGGGGCCTATAGGGATGCTGGGGATGGACTCTTCATGAGGGACTGTAGTGATAGGACAAGGGGTAATGGTTTCAAATTTAAACAGGGGAAGTTTAGATTGGGCATGAGGAAGAAATTTTTACTGTAAGGGTGGTGAGGCACTGGAATGGGTTGCCCAGGGAAGCTGTGAATGCTCCATTGCTGGCATTGTTCAAGGCCAGGTTGGACATAGTCTTGGGTGTCATGGTTTAGTGTGAGGTGTCCCTGCCCTGGCAGGGGCATTGGAACTTGATGATTTTAAGGTCCTTTCCAACCTTAAGTATTCTATGATCCTATGATTAAACAGGGGGAAGGGTTTTTCTTCTTCCATTCACTCTGGTCTTTGAGGGTAATCCCATCATACAGAAAAATGGATGTCTGCCAAAAGTGGACAATTACAGTCAGGCAAAACTTGGAATTTGTTGGTGATGTGATTTTTGTCATCACAAGACTAGACATCTGTCAGTGTTGTAACAAGGAAGTAAGTATGTTGCAACTGAATTTGCAGTAGTTTGTCAGAGAATATAATGGAGCCCTTTTCTAGCTAAGGGGTCATAGCTTTTATTATTCAAGCCTTGGATTTTTACCTCTTTCTTCTGTCTGTCAGGCTTTTATGTGAGTCTCTCCTCTCCTAGGAGCACAGGATACCTACTGATATGGAGAATCATTTTGAGCTCTGCTGGGTGAATGTTTCTGTATTCTCTACAACTTGGGTTCATCTCCAGTAGGAGGAACAATCACCTTCCAGAGAATGCTAAATTTGGAGCTCACTGCTTAGCATATGAAGAGTTCAAAGATTCATGGGTTCACTCTGATTCAGTGTAGTACAGGTATGTCCAGACACTGGGAGAGTGCCCACTGTCAAACCTGTTTCCTTGCTAATATAGTTAATTTCTGCAGTTCCTGCTCTTTTGAGTTCCTTTTTTCTTAGTGCCTCCTGAATGAATCTATGGTTTACTCCTTTGGCCTATGGCACCATTACACTGAATGAGTGACAGGAGCTGGCATACTCCTTTATGCCCATTTACCCTGTCAAAACTTGAAGCATTTTACAACCCCCAAATCATTTTCAGGTAGAAGCTGAAGGGCTTCTACAGAGTTTGGAAGGAAATCTGTCCAATTCCAAGGAGAATGCTTTTGTCTGGAAGGCCCTGCCTAAGCACTGCTATGCAAAGCTAAATAGCTGGTAGCCTGTTATTGTCTCTTCAGCCTTTGCAATTGGTGTGGGCTTTTTTGCAGAACCCTATTATCTTTTGGCGCACAAGGGAATTCTTTCCTTAGTGTTGCTGCTTCTCTTAAGAGTAACTAGCTAACTTGCTAATTTAAAGTATGTAAAAGGTATGAAAGGACAACTTGTTTGGGCAGCTGTATTTCTCATTTTTATATGAGAAATACCTATCTCTCCTACTTCTTTTTGTTTTGTTGCAGTGCCTCAATATTCTTTTTCCTTCTCTGTTTTGTGAGCTTTCTCAGAAGTAAATAGACTATAGGGTAGGAGCTCATAGCACAGACCTGAGCTTCTGGCTCAGTCTGCTGAGCTACTCTACCACACAACCCCTTAAGGCCTGACTTCTTCCTGGTTGCCATGAAAGTGTAAAACACAGAGAAAGTAAAAGGAATGGGAAGACTAACACTGACAGGAATGACACAATGGCACACTCCTTATTCAAATATAGCTCTTTCTGATTTTCTCTTCTATTTTTTTCCCCTTCTTCCCCCTGTGGCTCCCTGTAGGGATTGACATAAGTTCACCTTTCCTGAACTATGGTTGTATTTATGTATTTATTTATTTGTACTTAACTTATACTCTTATTATCTCCTTTCTTCCTTCCTCTGACATAGAATTTGAAATATCCTTTGCTATGGCAAGAAGAAAAAATGAAAATAGCTGTTTTATTTTATTATTAACTAATGTCGATGGTTTTCCATCTCAGATCAAAATTAGCAATACAAAAGGTTAGTATTTTGCTATAAGCAAGTGATCAGGACATCAGTCATGTCTTCTATCTGTGCCATGGGAAAACCAAAGGAGGAGAGTCTGATTTGCAATCTTACTGAAGACTATTAATGAGTTACAAAAAAAGAAACATGAAAGAAAGAAAAGGTAAAGTAACTGTTAACAATGTTAGAAATTATCAACAGCAGAATGAAACAGGAACCTTCACAGTTTTCAAACATATTTTCATTATCTTTTAGCAGCATTATGCAATTATGGCATTATTTCCACAATCAAAGGAAAGAGGTTAGAAAGTTTTGAAAGGAGGATGGTATTTTTCATTAGCTGTGGTGCTCTATAGTTATGTATTTGTCTTAGTCTTCATGAAGGTGTAGTGGAAATGTGTACATAAATGTTTTTTTCTTGATATACACTACTTAATGCTTGTGAAGTACTGTCCAAATGTTCTGTACTTTCCAGTTAATTTGAAATAGTTAAAATCAAACCTAGAGTGTGAGGTGTAGAACACCTCCCCTAAATTGCCTTGTCTTGAGGGGATCTAAATGTCTTATAATCTCATGTTTCTTTGGATGGCTGTGGCCATGCTGTACCCCAGAAGAGCTCTCTCTGAACCAGAGGGACTTCTGAGACCCAGTGTCTCACCCATTTTCACCATATTCTTGAGCCAATAATATTAGGGCATTGGTGACAGTCTCCAAGGTCTTGTTTCCAGTGAATGCCTAGTCTTGTAGTGAGTTTTTATACTTCATCTCACACATTTATAGGTCCACAGGACTGACTTAATTGTTTTGTATGAGCCTTTGTGAGGATGGAGTGCTTCTCTTTGGAGGTACCTGAATTTTTGTTGCCTTGAAAGTGGAGGAAAGAGGGGAAGATGGAGGACTGTTTCTATGACTAGTACAAGTAGAGTATTAATAGTATTGTTATTCTCATATGGCCTGTTTATTCAGCTGTCTGGAGTATATATTACGTATATCTTTTTTTTTGTTATATGTTGAAAGCTTGTTACTATCAAAAGATGCTGCAGCTCTCCTATCCTAACAACAGTTCCATTTATCAGACTTCAGTTTTTTTTAAATGCCTTAGCAAAGCTATACTCAAGAATGGAAGGAAAATGTAAAGAGGCATGAAAACCAGGATGGTTCATTTTTATGGAATACTCTTTTCCCCCTTCAGGTACCTCTCATTAATTTTGTGTGCAAGTTTTGTTTCCTGTGATAAGTTTCAAGGGGCACAGCATCAAACATTGTGCCTTTCACGTGGAAAATCATTTCTACAAAGAGAGGTCATAGAAATTTCAGAAAAGTTGGAAGAGAAGCTTGCTCCCCCACAGTCTGCCTCTGCATGTATTTGGTTGACTTCTCAATCAGACTAGAACTGTTCCATTCAACATAGGCACTTTTTCACTAGCTGAAAGATTATGTCCTAACTTAATGTGGCACATACAGACTTCAACCAATACCTGATTGAAAAGGAGCATGAGAAAAAGTTACAGGAGAAGGGAAGAGATCCGATAAAAAGAGAGACATGTTAAATCATTATCTATCAGCTCTCTAACCGAGAGTCCTGGTCAGTGTGGAATTCAAGATATTTTTGTCTTTGAGAAAATGACAGTAGGTCAAGGGAAGCATTAACCTTGAAGTCTGTTGTCTGACTCAGCTGGACAATGATCAATGCTTCAAGTGTGACTTAAGAAGTATTTCCAAATTGGCTTTGGGAGAATGTTTTTATGTTCCTTCTTGTCTACTTATAGTCCATCCAGGAATGCAAATATTTCAGTAGTTCCCAATAGGTCATTGGAAGCCTTGGACACTGCCCAAGAGGCAAAAAGATCAGATCCTCATCTGGGGTGGATTAGTGCAACTTCACTGTAGCAAGAGTCACAATCCTGCTTGTTAAAATACTTTGGAGCTGATGAAGTAGCAGGTATAAGACTAGGTAAGAATTTTTGCAAGTCAGCAATGCTAAATTCTTACACATATGCTGGAGAATATTGTGTGTATATTTGCTGTGGTGGTTTCCTGCTGTCAGATCTGAGTTTCCTCAAACTTCACCATTGAGAAATTACCTTTGGAAACAGTCAGCACTACCTGTCATGGTGTAATATAGAATCCTGGAACTTAGAGAGAGAGAGACACCAACAATCTGAGTAGTAACTTGTTTTCTTTGTTGCAGTGTACAGCTCCACAACAGTGACAGTCAGGAAGCAGCAGTGAATGTGGAGTAAGGTGCGGACTGCGTATTAGACAAGTACCTAATCACTTGAGTGTTCTTTCTGGGTAACTCCGTTTTTTATGCATAGACTTTCTCTGTAATCAGCATCACACGTTGGTCAGTGTTAAGTAAATATTTTTGGATGAAGCTGGCTGAAAAATGAGGTATATAGGAAAAAGGTACCGAAATGCCAGATCAGCTCAGGGAAATGCAGATCTGCTATCTTGTCTCTGATAGTGCCAGGGACCAGTTACTTCAGAGAAGATGGACAGTGCTATGGTAACCTGTACAAGGATGGTTTTCTAGCCCATGTTAGTTCACATTTGGCAATGCAGATTGAAAGCTTATCCTCTTGTAATGTTTCTGAATGACGCTTGCTGTCATTTTTCTTTTGTCACATAGAAATCTGTAGACTTAATGCTGGTTTTCTTCTCTTTGCTTTTAGACTTCCTGATAATATTCTTTTTCTCTGCCTCTCTCCCAGACACTGCACTTTTCTTGGTTTATGGTATTACCATTTTGATATTTTCTTCCCAGTCACCAGCTACATATCCAATATGAAGTTTCTATTGTATATATAATACACTGTCATCATCTAACCAGTGATAACTTTATGAACTTACCAGTGATATTCTATGGGTTTGAAAATAGAAGCTGGTGATTATGTAAATAAAAAAGTGAAAAAAAAATGCTAGAGATAGGTTTGTCTGCATTCACATTAAAATAAAATGAAGAAAAGGCAAATCTTTTCTACATGCTACAAAGACATCCCATTTAGAGAAGTGATGCATTAGGTATCTGTGTTGATCATGCTCCACGGTAGCAATTGCACCAAAGGGCTGTCTTTAAGGTAGAGCTGGTAAAGCATCCCATGTTAGAATTGATATGCTTGTATAATTTGGGAGCTGCAGAAAACAGATGAATAGCAAGTGACAGCTCAGTGTAGGCATCAGGTTTACTGTGGTGCCTGAAGAAAAGTTTTCTTGTCTTGCACAGCAGAGAGTGATTCCTGAAAATCCTTCTAAGTGCACCTCTGATGGCTTTCATAAAAACTGGTTTGCAAACAAAGCCATTTGTCCAGTGGGAGAGTGTACACATGTGGGGATTTCCCATTGGACCTTGCATCGACTACAGCAGGAAATCCATTCATCAAGTAATGGGCTTGACTGAGCAGTGCTCTAGCAGAGACATGGCTGGGCTTGGTGTGGCCAAAAGTGAGCATGAAGGTAATCTACTTCAAATCTTACAAACTTGCCTGCAAGGGGTAAATGAACCTGCCATCAGGCAAAAAAGAAAAGAAGAATTATAGTTACCCTATTGATATTCCAATAGTGTGTTGTATTCAGTATACCTTTATTCACGCAGAGTTAAGCAGCTGTCTGAATATACACAGCACAGGAAATGCTGAGCTGCAGTTTTTCTATTTGTCACAATATTTGTGTTGTAGCTCAATAGCTTTTCCATTGTACTGGAAAATTCCTACTTCGGTAAGACAGCACAAATTGCAAAAGCAACTTGTTAGGAATATCCTTTGCTTATCTTCTACATGAGCAGCATTATTCTTCTGGTTATAAGCTGGAAAAGGTCCCTCTTTTTGAGATGTACATTTAGGACAGGGACAGAGATAGTTTTCTGACAGCTTTATGGAATTAATACTTCTTTATGACAGAGTGTATTACTGCTTGCTGTATGTAGTAGTTTCTTTCATTGCCACTTATATCCTTTGAGGGGGAAGGAAATTTGCCTCTACATGACAGTATGCTTTGAGTGGCACTGGCTTTCATATTGTCTTAAAAGAAATAATTGTGAGGAGCAGATCAGACCTCAAGGAGGCCTCCTGGACTGAACCCATTTCAAGGGGGAAAGTCACAGCTGTCAAAACTTTGACTTTCTAATTCCTGAAGAGACATTAATTTGCTTGGCTGCATGATCTACTGGGAGTAGAAATGAACTCCACTTGCACGACCTCTGGTGTCAATCATTATGGGAGGCATCTGCATTTATATTGTCAAAGCACAAACTTTCTTGACTTCCTGAAGCATGAAATCACCTTTCAGATGAAGAAAGAAATATAATCCCCATTCTCGAGAGATGTAGCAGTTCTGTGTAAAGCTTCAGTTACACAGAGAAATGCTTAAACGCTATATTCTGACTTCAATATCAACCAATCTCTTGGGAGTTGCTTCGCAAGTGAAAGTTAGACTATGTTTTTCAAGCAATCTATTACTACTTAGTATTATTTTAGGCTTCTAATTCTCCATCTCTAAACCAAAGATTAGTTATCACTAATTTTGACATTGTCAGCAGCACTTGGTCCACAATGTCTCACATTTTAGGCCTGTGTTCCTGTGGCACAGAAAAAAATGAGGAGGTATATGTTTTAATGAAACTTTGTAAACCAGAAGAGATTAGGTGGTAAGCGGCGACAGCCGGGTGGCTGCTGATGTGTTTGATGTACTGTTGTTTAATGTCATTGAATTCGTATCTTTGGGCTTTTTTAGGGTGTTTTGTGCTAGGTCTTTATCATCCATTTGTGCTGGCTTTCAGTTTGCTGGTGGACTCAATGACAGTTCTGTGGAATCCCATTGAATTATTTTGCAACAAAGTCAACCAGATTAGGCATATTCATACATTTGATTACAATGTTTGGGCCAGAGATCATCAATTGCTTGCCAGGGCAGTGGCTTGTATCTTGCTGGTTCTGCTAGTCCTCCTGACGAAGTTCTTGTTGTCACCTGAGTGAGTCAGAGACTTCATATTTAGCTGGAGTTTATATGCAGCTCAGAAGTGAATTTCTGACCCCAAAGAAAACAATATACTTTTGATAAACTTCTGAAAAGGTTAGCTTTTATTTTCAAAGTTGATGGGATCACAAACCTGGCATGTTAATTTTCTCACTCTTTGAAGTATGGAATACTTTTCTTCCCTCTAAATGTGCCATTTTAAAGCACAAACTTAGTTTGTCTGTGTCGGTTCAGCCTTTTCTAGCTACTTCCCCATGACTGTGACTACCACAGCCTTTCAAGTACAATGATAAGGTGTGTCAACCCTCTAAAACCAGTCCTCCTTGTTTTGAAGTGAACAGGAGAGAATTTGGTTTGCTTTTGGTTTTTTTTTTTTTTTTTGCTATTTTTATTTTAAGCTGTGACATGTTTCAGTGTTCTTTATTACCTGAATCAAGTGGGAGAAAGGCTTGGTATCAGTTGAGCCAGCAAGTTTGCTCCAGTGCATGCAGTTGATGCTCTAGCTTCAGTAAAAGAATGGTAGCAGTAAACTTAGGAGTACCCCCACTACACAAAATACTTCAGAGCTTTCCCTTCAGAAGGGCAACAATGCAAATGAAGATGTTTCCAATCACAGACCTCTCCTGAGTCCATTCAGTATTGCTGCAATCTTTATCAGAGATAGAGCTTTCAGGCATTGAATACGAAGAAATACATAAGCTTTAAAAATGGAACTTGTAATTTCAAAACCTGGAAGTTTCTGTCAGAAGTCACAGTTAAACCTGCTGTGCTTGCTGTTAAAATGGAGTTGTTGCAGGAGAAATTAGTTAAAAATGGTATTTCCTTTATTCAACTGTTTTGTTATTTTTTGGAAATGAGGCAGGATTATTTTAATGCCCAGACCATATTTCTCCTGCTCTTAGCCCTTTGCAGCCATTAAAGTTCAAAACATTCTGGTTCCTTCTTTCCTTGCTCATCTATCACAAACTTTACTGACTGACACTCATTGTCTTTTCCTGCAAAATGGCAAGGGTAAAGATACAGAGAGTACGTTAATTTGATTGGGGTCATGTTTCCGTGGCAGCAGCAGCAACAGCAGTACAGCATGGGGCAAAAAAACAAAAAGCCAAACTGCAAACAGATGTACTAAACTCAGGTGCTTCTTTTTTATCTTAACCATCCAGAGCACCTGTGTCCAAAGCAAAAAACCCTGTGAGCATTCCTGAATAACAGTTGGCAGGATAGAGCAAGCCCTATGGATAGCAGCCTGGTCTGAAGGGCTTTGGGAGGATGCTGGAAAGTAAGGCCCTCAGGTTCTCTGCCTGCAGCATCCCAGTAAATTCCATTGTCTCTGCAACTTGATGAACCCTTCCCATGACAAGGTTGGCAATTACACAGGAAAAAAGAAGACAAAAAACAGTGCTGAAGAGGTTCTTGCGGGTAAGAAGAGTCAGTTTTCCTCATTCTCTTCTAGCTCCTGATGCACAGGAATTGGGAGGCAGCCAGGAACTGAGAGGATTGTAGGATTTGAAAGCAAGTTGTTTTGTCTCTGTCAGCAGACTGCAAGTTTGTATATGAACTGACGTGAACCCAGTAGCGCTGTGCCATGAAACCTTTTGCAAGACCGAAAGCTTACAGAAGCCTGGATTTCTCTCTCTATCCCAAGAAATATAGTAAAAACCTAGAAGGGACATGATTATAATTAAAGGTTGAGGCCTGAAATTTAATTTGTTATTTATTCTTCAAACCAGCAATCAATTAGATGATCTGCTTTCCTTTTTTTTTGATATTCAGTTGGATTTGAATATAGGTGAGCATAATCCTTTCTTGCAAAGATAGCAAAATACAAGTCAAAAAAGAATCTAGACTGCAGGATTAATGTTTATTTTTTTACCCTATGGTTATGGTGTCTTTCCATGCTAACTTTATAGAGGTAGTTTTCACCATATTGCACCGCAGTTATTCTGTTCAAGGACCAGTTTCATGCCAGATGTAAGATGTCCTGCATTTCACATGACACATGTTTTGGCAGCTCTTGCCACATTTCTGTATTGTTAGCACAGCTTATGTTGTCTTGTTGGCACAATGAAGATGCTAGCATGCTTCCCAACTGCTCTTGGATAATTCTGTGTGTATCTTAGGCTAGTATCTGCCAAGCTTAGTGTGACTCCATGTTCTACATTGTTTTACAAAAGACCTATTGTTCCCAGTCAGACAGTCTTGGTTATATGCTTATTAGCACATTAAATAACCTGCTGAAATTGTCACCTGGAGCAGCGCAGAAAATCATCAATACCAACTGTGAAGTTTGTCCAAATGCTTTGAACTTTTATCTGGTATGTCTCATGTCTAATATGTTGTACAGAAAAATTCAGCAAATCATCAAAGTAGTGCTTTCCCATGAGCCTTCATATCCTGAAGAGCCAAGGCAATGGAAAGCAGCCAAGGGAGTTCATACTGCAAAGTCGTAACTCACTTTTCATTGAGTGATGAGTCTGTCATCTCCCGCTACTCACAGGTTTAAGAAGTAGGAATCCTTCAGCCAGACCCCAGGAGTACAAGCCAGTGACCCCGTTAATCTCTTCTATACTTCAGTGTCATCTGTCCCTTTTTATTTTTCTCTCTGTACCTTTTTTAAACAAACCCCATCTGTACATCCTGGCCAGCAAGAAATCAAAAGAACAAAAAAGTAACTTGTCTTCTCAGTAAGTAGGGCACCTTTCATCGTATGAAACAAAGAAGGTTTTTTTTTAAACTAGAGCCTGAACTGGAAACTTGAACACATCATGAAGAAACTTTATCTGTGGAAATCTTTGTGAACAGCTCTTATCATAGCTAATATTAGCACACCTAAGTGCAAGAAGGTCTGTTTGTGCCATGTATTGTTCTGGTGGAGATGTCTGGTATATTAGATAAGAGGAATGAAGGTACACCATCTGAATTTGAAAAACTTATAAATATGTATGCATAAATTAATATATAATGGTAGCTTACAATTATATGCCCCCTCTGTGCATACTAGAAAATAAGGGTCTGGCCCTTCAAAACTCTTCTGCTGGCCACTGCTGAGATCTCTCAGTAGAAAAGATGAAAAACTTTGCAAGCCATCTTTAAGATGGCTTTGAGCAGTCCCAGATCTATCTTGGCTGCAAGTATCCATTTCATAATGCTGCCTGTTGCATCTAGAAGAGGGATCAAAGGTCCACACCGCGTGCCGCTCGCTGTGGTTTGTTGGAGTTTTTTTTGGTCATGGTAGACCATGGCTTGGGAGAGCAACACTGCCTTGTAATGTGTTCCAGTGTGCTTACTACATTGAAGATTAATAGTGTGTGAATGCAAGATAGGTGTGTGATGTACATGTGTGCCTCTATATGCATGTGTATATAAACAGTCTGAACAGCAGCATCTCAAATGCCTTGAGTAACATTGTGGATTTTCTGATTTAGAAAGACTATGTGGTCTAATTTGCTAAAATGATTAAATCTCTTCCACTTCTATTGAGTCTAGGAAAATTGCCCTTTAGCATTTGAAAGAGAAAGCAAAAAAAGCCAGCTTTTAAAATTAGTAACTTCTAAAAACTGTATTTTCTGTAATGATATCCTCTATTGATATAGAATACAGATTTGAGGTCTTTCAATGCAGTCAGCTTCAGATTGACTACTGGGGCCTATGTTAACTTTTCAGGCTGAAGAACCTGCTGATCAAAGACACAGACTGAATACGGATTTCCTATTCAGGCCTTTTGAGCTGAGAACTTGGCTTAGCCAGTGACTGCTCTGTGACATGGCTAAATGGTTATTCTAGCACAGGCTGTTTAAAAATGCTGCAGCTGAAGAAATAGAGATATTTGAGATTCTTGGAGGTGCAAGTGTTTGTAAAGGAGAGTAGGAAAGTGAATGGAAACCAAATCTTAACATGAAGGTTTTTGTGAAAAAAGAAAACATTTGTCAAGGCAAGTAATGAAAAGAAACTTGAGTGTAAGAGCATGCTAGGTGCTCATGAGTTTAGTAGCAGTCAGAAGAGCAAGGATACTAACCTGATTCTTTGTATGTTTTGATGAAGATGGTTGCTCAATATGAAACCTCTGAATGCAACACAAAAGGAATGTAGTATTCAGAATGATGCTGTTCCTGAAAGCATATTCCTGACTAGAAGTTGAACATAAAACTTCAGTATCATCAGTTAAAGCAGAAGTAAAATTTCTCACTCAGGTGAAAAAAAAGAAACCAACAACATGCATTTTTCCTTCCTTTCTAAGTGAAAATGGAAAATAATTTGATAAATTTGGTTGGTTGGGTTTTCTTATTTTTCAATATCTTTCTCTCTGGCTGTCCTTTATGCACCTTTGTTTTTGCTGTTGCCTTACTTAGAAATCATAGGGATTGAGAAAACCAGAAAAACATGTGTGTTCCAGAAAAACATGTGTGTTTCAGGAACCTTTAGTTGTGCTCCTTGTTATAATTTCCAGATGATTTTCTGTCTTTGTTAGCTTTTAGAATGCTGTGTAGAAGGTTCTTGAAATCAGCAAGAAAACAAGAACTGGGCACAGACCGAACACACACGTCTTAGCACTTATTGTTTCAGACTTGTTCTAGACATGGGATGCAAATAAGGAAATCAGAGCCCCTGTAGTCACTCTCCTGTAGCCCCAGAGGCTTAAAGACCTTTTTTTTGAAGATCACATTCTGAATGTTGAAGCATGTATGGAAAAAATTCCCAGAGAGAGAGAATGCTTAGTAGTAGCTTTTGTAATTAGCAGCTGATATTGTGTGTTTATAATAGTCTTACTGACAAAGCTAAAACCATTTCTTAAGACCCAGATGGCTGCTTTTCTTTATGACTTGCTGTAGGGTACAGACTTTGATTTTATATATTTTTATATTCTATCCTGATTATTCAACTAATACTCTTTTGTTCTCCCTATGCTGCAACAATACCCTTTGAGAAACTGTAGCATATGGCTTGGTAAGGGAAATTTCAAGGTTAAGAAAATCTTCTTTAGCTATGTCTCTAGCTTCTTTGTTTCGTCTTTCTCGAGGCTAGGACATGTAACTTTTATAATATCTCTTTATATGTTTGCTTGGTGACAAGACTCCCATTCAAGGTGTCTTTCACTGGATGGGGGAAAGGTCTTAAAACACTCCCTCATCTTCAGAAGTGTCTTCTAAAGGCAGCTAGTATGTGGGATCAAGTTCTAATCCAAAAAGCCAACAACAACAACAACAAAAAAAAAAAAGCAGATGGGAGAATTTGGTGGAAGGAAAATGCAGAGGGCAAAGCTGCACTTGTGAGTGGCAGAGGAGATGGAAACAGAGAATTCAAAACTGCTGCATGAAATTACCATGTCAGGAGGTGAATTGGCCGGGTTCAGTATAATGTAATTGCAACATCTTCAGAATCAGAATATCATCATTATATAGGAGGGGGAAATAAGGAGCTTTAAAGACAGGTGAATATTTGACTTTTCTAGGCCATTGCCATTTTGATTTTATTCATTCTCTCTTTATCCAGATTAAAATGTGTCTAACTAATTGGAGCTCAGGTTTTGCCCATAGATGTGTTGTTTTAAGAATACCACATCATCTTAACAGTTACAAAGCAAGGAACACGGGGCTGCAACTTCCCTTACAGTCTCTCTGGAAAGCTGTCTTGAACAAACTGTGGTTTGAAAAGAAAGAATTTGCCCGGTTACCCATGAGATCCATGGTCTCCTTCTCTTTCCTGGACATGTCCTGTTGCAAATAAAACCCTGATAAATCTATTTCATGTTAACTGTGAGGTGCTTCAGGGTTTTCTTAGATGGAGGGAAATGTATGGATCGTGTTACCAGGAAGCATCCACAGCATCCTCTGTCTTTTGTTCATTTGAAAACGAAGGTATTTTGTGTGATGTAAAAATGCTCCTTGCTGCAAAGATTTCCTCAGCCCTAACCAGCATTTTTCCTAGAAAAACAGAAAAAACAGTGAATAATAGCAAATTCTGAACCAGGACTAAGCACAGGTATCCTGTGTCCTGTGGTAAGTTCCTGATTGCTGGACTGGGATGAGCCCAGTGGGCAGAATTAGTTAATCTTTTACAAAGTCAGGAGTGCTAAAAGGGCGTTTCTGTTCCAGAGAGCAAAATAACACAGATTTAAGCCTCTGATCTAAGTCAGAATGAACCAAAACAAAGAGCTGAATGGTTTTTTTTGGGGAATCTTCAGTTCAGAAGCTGTGGCTGCCCCATCCCTGGCAGTGTTCAAGGCCAGACTGGAGAGGACTTGGAGCAGCCTAGTCTAGTGGAAGGTGTCCCTGCCCATGGTAGCGGATTGGAACTGGATGAGCTTTAAGGTCCTTTCCAAGCCCAACGGTTCTGTGGCTTTGTGATTCCAGTGAGCACATCAGCCTGTTGGCTGTATGCAAGGTCCTTCTGTTTATGATGGGTGTAGAGTTCTGTGCTATTTCTCAAATGTTTTTATAAAGTTCTACAACAGAACAAAAAAAAATACTGCAACTCAAAGCTCCAAGTGAAAATGTTTGTTTGTTTGTTTTTTGTTGGACCATGTGACTTCTTAGACCCATTTAAATTGTCAAAAGGGGGTAGTTATATTTGTCCTAATTCAGAGGTTCAGCTGTGTTTGGACTTGCATTGATTCTTCTTTAGGTTACTTCTAAATAGGTGACATTATAACAGGAAAATTATTTCTGTTCTGAATTGTCTTTATTACTTTGCTGTGTTTAACTAGATTCATAGCAAAACTAGAAGATAACCAGCCTGCTAATTCTGGTTTACAGAATATACTTGCTTGAGCTTTGTGAGTGAGTCCCAAATGAAGAAGCAGTTTTCCCAACTGTTTCTAAATCCAACTGTTTCCTAACACAACTTTCTCTTTCCTCAGTGGGTTACAATGTTAAGACTATCCCCTGATTAAAGGCGCTAATTGCATTACTAACAAATGGGTGTGTGGTGTGAACAGACGTGAAGGAGAGAGCATGCAGTGTAAACTTGTCATTTGTTTGGTTTCTGAAAAATGAAGTGGAGCCAATAAGGAATGTGCAGAATATTTCTTGGTCTTAAGCTCCTCAGTGCTGTTGTCAAATTTGTTGTCAAAGCAATCAAAAACTAATGACTGTGATTAGCTCCTGAAATGGGTCTGTGAGTTATGGGCCATATAAATATTTTGGCATTAGTTCTGTATTCATACCATGGAATAAATTCACTGAAACTCTGCACTGGAACTCAAGTAAAGGGGAGCATAAGGAATGTTTTACATGGATATTGTTTTTCTTAGAAAAAAGTGCTTCATTTATATTCCTATTTTTCAGATTTTATACATGGTTCCTAGATAAATACAAATCCCACTCCCTCCCATTTAAAATACAGCATAAAGAAAACCAGACAACTGTTTAAGAAAAATATTTCGCTTAACTAGGCTCAAGGGTTTGTCTTGACCATAAGAAATCAATAGAGTTATTTACTAGGGAGAGATACATCCTCTGCTGTATGGAGCTTCACAAAGCTATTCTGCACTGCTCAGCTACCATTTAATTGCATAAACTTTTGCCAGCTGTCTGCAAAGAGGGGAATTCAATTACAGAAGACATGAATGACACTGGTCATGTTACTGATGTGACCACAGTCTGGCCCAGAGAAACCTGCAAGGTTAACAATTTGGGAAGCTATTTCCTGCAAGAGAAGAGTGATAAAGAAATTATAAGGCAGGTAAAATTAGGCGGCATAGTCACAATGTATTTGTTAAAATGATCTATATTCCTCACAAGTGGGGTGACATGAAGTGCAAGACCCCTTGAATGCTCATCACCTGTGAAGAAAATGTATCTCTGTTCATCTATATTCTCTAGCTACGTCTGTCTTCAAGGGCTGGATGCTGTAATTGTGCCTTTTAATGAGTTGAAAAGCTTCCTGTCATTCATAATTTCCATTGAGGGAACAAAGAAGTGAATTTGGTCAATCTTAAACACTGCTTGGTTCCTGAGTACTTCCTGCTGTGCTCTGCAGTAGTGCCAGCTATCAAAAAGCTGAGCCCAAATACCCAAACTATGACTAAAATTCTCTTTTCACATTGACCTTGCTTGTACTACTCTTCATTTACATTCCTGTGGGTGAAAGAAAAATCTATGTGTGATTCATAGGTGGGGTAGACTAAGTGTGGACTTTCCCCAAATGACTTATTCAGAGACATCTGTGTAGCTTTGACTTCTGGAAAAAAACTTATGAACAAGGTGTAAATGAGCATGCAGTTTACTTGATTGATCTATGTGCAGTTTAATGCTGAGGTTTTTCACTTAGTGTTCACTTCATAAATAAGAGATGTAAAATGTTTAAATTAAATTCAGCAGAAATTAAAAAAAAAAATGGATTCTCTCCTTTCCCCTCATCCTTCTCATTGAGAGTTTTTTTGCTTTCTGCATTAGTGGCTGTGCTATATATTGGCATTTATGCTAATGAAGAGCACACGATGTTTCCTAAGTGTTCCATTACAAGGACCTAGTTAATAGCTTTCATTTATCCAGCAAAAGAAAAGCTCCTGCAATCTCCAATCTATTGTGCAGTAAACTAAAGACATAAAAGGGTCATGAAACTGGAGTCTCTCCATAACTGTGCCATCTTTTATTCCAGTACTGCCAAATGATTTCTTCAGGGAGATAAAACCTGGAACTGCAGGTTAAAATAAGCTCTGTGGTTCTTATCACAGCAGTTATTGGTGATACTGGGATTCCTGTGGAGCTGATACTAAATACAAAGGTGGGGCACTGATTTTGATATTTGCTTTCTTAACTTGCTACTGGTCTTCATTCAAAAAAGTGTAAGCCACACTATTTGTGGCTAAAAGGGAGGTTTTGATCTGGGTAATCTTAGGCAAGTCCAGTAAGGTTACAGCAGCAAGGCCAAGGATCTCATGCATGTATGGTTCATCTCCCAGCCTGTGCTCTAATAGTTATTAAGCTGAAGAGTAAAGATTCTTTTCATACTTTAAATGGAATACATCGTCAAAAAGAATAAGAGTTATTATTTTATCTTTTTTTTTTTAACAATTTGTTTTTTGTGACTCATTAAAGCCATTTCTGTAGTCTTTATTTAATCAGCATTTTTTAAACGGTAATTTAAATACTGTGAGCCATAAAGATTAAAAAATAGAAATACTAGTAACTTCCCAAGTTAAAAAAAATAAATTAATTGGTTGGGAAATTAGTTTTATCTCTGTGAAATTGCAGCGTCTGAGTAGTCATAAAGATACACAAATGTAACCGATGCCAAATTTAAAGTGTCTTTAGAGGACATTAATATTATTTGCATATATTTTCATTAATTTGTGTATCTTCATTATACTGCAGAGTGCAGTCTTCTAAAATCCTCCAAATAATGTTAAGGGGTTTCACTGAGGCTGCTGCTTTATAAATATTTGTAATTTCTCCTTGGAAATAAAAGTAGTTAGAAATCTGAGTTCTGCCTGGCTGCTGTGTTAACCTCTGTTTTCCTAAAAACAGGAAAAAAATAAAGGCTCTCTAGCTTGATTTATTTTCAACATAATTAAAACAGAAGGGCAAACCTCTTTGTTTTCAAATTATTCTTTCAGAGAGAGTGAAATACTCACATACGCCACTGTGACTTCCACATTGTCTTTATTTTTGGTGTAAGCTGGGTGTGACTGTGAGGTGTACAGACACAGTGCAGACGTAGAACTGCATTGTTGTAAACTCACCTGAGACAGCCCTCTGGCTCTTCTATAGTAATACACAGAAGATTTCATTCTCTGTCTTCTTTACTGCGAAGCTGGTGAGGCACTGGAACAGGTTGACCAAAGATGTGGTAACTGCTTCATCTCTGGCAGTGTTCCAGGCTAGGTTGGACAAAGCCTTGAGCAACGTGGTGTAGTGAGGCATCCCTGCCCATGGCAGGGGTGTGGAAGTAGGTGATCTTAAGGTCCTTTTTCAACCCAAACTGTACTGTGATTTTGTAATTCTATTCTGAAATTAAATCCAAGCCGTGGAGTTATTTGTAGTCAGGGGATGAGTTGGATTTTCCTGTGCTCAGAAAGTAGACAACATTGGGATTGAATAAAGGGATACCTCTTGCAACATCTTAAAAAAGTTTATTCATAATGTAGTGGTAATTGGCACAGAATTCTTTAGCAATGTATCAGTAACAATAATAAATCCTCAGTACAAAAGAAAAAAGAAAACTGCCACATAATATTGGCATAGCATTAAAAACAGCAGGAGCAATTGCTGGAAGCAGTGACAGGTACCCCCAAAGATTTCCACTACCTTCCCAACACTCACTAATTTGAAAATGGAACTGATGCTTCATGCATTCTAACTCTCTCTTTTGCAAAACTATCTGAAAGGTTCCTGTTTTGCTATGTATCAAACATAACACAACTCTCTGAGGCTATGACGTTGTTTTGTCAACTCTACACTCAGTACTTCAGATCATTTAAATTAATATAAGATGACTGTTGGAACACAGAATTCTCTGAAAGTCAACAGAACCCAAATAGAATGATATCTATCATGTTCTTGGGTGTTTTCCATTGACAGATAATCTGCTTTTCTTAGATCAGAAAGTCTTAAAGAGCAAAAAATGCAGAGACTTGCAGGAGCAGCCTCTTTGTTTTCTACCTTCAGCAGCTCTTTAACATCATCTTTGCTGAATTAGTTATTCTTAAATGCTGCTGAGAGCCAGCTGTTTTAATAAATGCACAGATCTAAACAAAACCCCCAAACCAAGACTAACACTGACTCAGTTGAATGTTTTCACAGGCTCCTTTAGCATCAGTTTGGTCTCTTAGTGGATCTCCATAAACACTGTTGCATCTATACACATTCAAGACTTGAGCTGTCTTAGGGAGTTAACTCTAGAAAACTGGCATTTTCTTTCCAAAGACTTGGTTGTTACCAGTTGTGCAAAATTGGCCTTGGGATCCAGGAAGTCTCTTCCAATTGTAATTCTGTACAAGTGTAATGAAATGTTGCCTCTGTGGAGGTATTTCCACACTTGAGCTTTGCTTCAAATGCTTTGTAGAAATCTCAATTATGTGCAGTGTAATATATGAAATTCCTTACTAAGACCCAAGCGACCATGTGTTGGAATTAGGGTATTTTCTTGATTTGTTTTTCTGAAGTGTTTTCTTTGTGTTTCTGCTCTTTTTCTCTCTGACACTCTCTTGTTTTGTGTTCACTGTTACCGGCAGCAGTTTGGTTACAAAAATAGGTTGCAGAGAAATAGTTTTACAGCAGCATTCCCTTAAACTCAACAATTAGACTTGCATAAAGAGATTGAGTTACTTCATGTCTTTCTGTTTCCAAACGTACCTCTTGTGGGCTGAAAGGAATAGCTACGCCTCCCAGAGGTGCTCTGCAAGGAGAGGCACTGACCAGTCAGACACAACAGGCTTGAAATAGTTGTGGCTGGAGTACAGCACTATACTAGAAAGACCTCCCAAAGTGCATCTCTTTCCTTTCTCAGGATGACCTTGAGATTTTTTGCTGTTCCAAATGTAGGGAAAGCGCAGCAAAAATGCAGGACATTGTACTGAAGCTAAGTAGTACATGTGTGGGGAGCAGCAGGGTTGGGCTAAGGCTTTATCTTTTGTACAGAAGATATTCTGCTGCTTTAAAGAAGGTACTTCTTTGCACATCCTGCTATATATACAAATGTAGTAACACAAACTGAACTGAAAGTAAATTTCAGCTGGATGTAAATGAGCTGACTCAATTTTTGACTAAGTTAAATCTAAATCAATCCTAGATAAGCACTAATTAGGTCAGAACCTGTTCGTCTCTTGAGGCCAAATACCACATATCATTCTGATATGCTGACTTGAGAGTTGCTGTTCCTGTTAACTGGTGAATGGGATTTGATACTCCAGCTGTAATGTTTGTCAGCAACTGCAAAACCCACTGTGAGCATGAGATATTTATTGACTAATGAACATCCTGATTATCTCAAATACTGATGGACAAGGTCTGGTTAGCAATTCAGGTAGTTTTCCCACAGTCTTACACCACTTTTCAGGTAGCCTTGAACCACAGCTCTCTGAAAGTGACAGAATATTTATTTTTACTGCAAGTAGCTCCTGAAGTTGCTCATTAACAGTTATTGATATCATAACACTTTTTGCTGTAACAGGCTCTCTTTTGGTTATTAGAACTTTTTACCTTGGGTTCTCAAGAGCTTACTCAAAGCAGCTTAATATTTTGGTGTCTCGAATGTGGCATTTTTGAGATTTTCTTTATAATTTGTTCCATTTCTCTTTATTCACTAAAATGTCTTGGAACCAAAAGAACTGTTTCTTCATTTTCTTTCATTCCCAGATAAGATTTTTTTTACAGAAGTTTCAGTGATTCTTTGCTATAGGTAGGAATATGAAGTTCTATGTATGCTGTGTTTCTTGGATTCCTCTTTGAAATTATTACAGAGTTCAAAAGTTATACACAGCAACATCAAGCAAACAGTGTGCAAATAACGTGGGGATGAGTCCAAAAGATTGTGATAGACATAACTGACTTTGACAATTGGGCTGTTTTCCAAATCCTAAAACCTAAACCAAAACATGGTGTTCAGCACAGCAGGTTTTCCCACTAAGCTAATCAATAACAATTTTTAGGTTATTTGTATTTGTGTTTGGTCTGACTTTTGATTTAAAAAATATTGTTAGCGTTTTCCCATTCATTTAAGTGGGGATAGGGTTGGACTAATAGCTATTGTTTTTGTAAGAAGCTTGCATACAACTAATTTGCCTACAAGAAACCTGGAGAGAGACTTTTTACAGGGGCAAGTAGTGATGGGATGAGGGGGAATGGCTTTAAAGTGAAAGATGGTAGATTTAGATTAGATGTTAGGAAGAAATTCTTCCCTGTGAGTGTAGTGAGGCACTGACACAGATTGCCCAGGAAGCTGTGGCTGCCCCATCCCTATTGGTGCTCAAGGCCAGGTTAGGTTTCCATATGGGCCTTCTTGATGGATTGAATCACAATTGTTTTAAGGCATATTTCTAACTATTCCAACCTTATCCTAAAGGAAGAAGTTTGGTTTTCAGCCAGCCTAACAATGAGAAGACATAAAGATGGCTTAATGACACCTTTGTTCATCAGGTTCACAGTTTTACTGCGTACTGTTGTGTGACTGGAAGTGAAAACTGTGCTTCTAGTTCTGTCAGACAGCAAAACCACTCTTATGAACCAGACATAGGTTCTCTGTAGGAGAGTGACGATGGTCTGGGATGAATATTTGAAATCCTAGTAAGACTGAATGAATTGCTCATTATTGTTCAATATTTGAGCAAGAGAATGTTTTTTTCCCACTGAAACACTGGAAGGCTCTGCAAGGAACCCAGTGAAACATTGCCACTCTAAGGTCCTCCTGAACAATATTTCCCATTGCTGTCCTGCTTTGTTATGAATTATTTTCTTTTTCCTGAAAGAGAGGTTATGCTTCTTTTGTGAAAGATTTTCAAAATGGAATTAGTCCGTTACAAGAGCAGAGGGAAATTTGGGTTGGCTTTGGGTTTGTTTTTTTTATTTTAATAATCTTAGAGTTTTCATTCTAATCCTTAAATCTCTGAAGCTGATAGTGGGATGTGTTTCCCAGTCCTCAGTACTGTCTGCTTAAGCCTTTCTAGAGAATTCTCCCAATAGGGTTTGAAGCAGGTGAATATTTTCTTCAAGCTTCACATTATCTAAACATTCATCTTCTTCAGGATTTAAATCTTTTTCAATAGCAGTAAGGCAGAGGGTTATTCAAAGCCCAGTGCATTTCAAGGACTCCTGTATCTGTCTGGACTTTATGAAAATCACATCTCAAGTAATAGCAGGACAAGGTACGTCAGATGCAACTTTTTAGACAAGTCTGGTTGCTTGTTTCATGAAGAGCCCCTTTCTCACATTTCCATGCATTCTTGCCACCAGGGAAACCTACTGGTCCCAAGCTATTCTGCAGACATTTTATTTACAGGGGACTAAATTTGGTTTCTGTGTCAAGCTCATGACATATGTCTCTGACAGTTTTGGTGTGAATGGCTTGCTGACTGACAAGAAGTAGGTCTATTGCAAAAAGATTAGGACAGAATTGTTATGCCTCATGGTGCAGGCTTTTAACTACCTGAGAAAGCAACAATCTTCCCCATTCTGTAAAGATGTTATCAAAAGTCTCTGTATCTTTTTATATTTTTTCCAAACCTGTCAAAGTGGTACTTAGTAGGTTTACCCCACAGACTGTGAACTGGAAGTGCAGTCACTGAGCTGATCCTATTTTCACCATTGACCTTAAGCGAAAAGAAGAGAAACATCAAACAAATATTTTTTTCTGAACTTTAAAAAGCTGCCAAAAGTAACGAAGTTGAATTCATCTGGGACAAAGGAGATGTGTTTGTTTTTCTTCCTCTTTCAGCTTAGTCACGTTTTGGATGGCACTGAGCTATTGCAACTAGAATCTGAAACAACTCGGCATCAAATCCCTCTGAAACCTAGGTCTGTCTCATGTAATTACAATGCCACCAAGAAAACGCTTGTGTCTTACATGTGTATACTTCTTGTCTTCTTGGTAAACAGCTCAAATTCACACAGTGGATTTTTTGTTGTTGGGGAGGTGATTTATCCTTCCTGCCATCTCTTCAGCTTGACCACAAGACATTAACCTCAGTCACAGTTTGATCCAAATGCACCTGCTTTTTAGAATAACAGAGGTGAGTTTTTATATATGAATCTCAGGGGTTTGGTATTGGACAGCCTGCTGACATGGAAACCCTCGAAACTTATTTGTATCTGTGAGTTCAGTGCTCTGAGTGACACACATTCACAGTTCAGCATCTTCATGTATGTACAGGCTGCACAGCCTATCCAGTATTTATGTATTCTTTAGGTTAAGTACCCTGGGAATAAACTTTAATGCAAAATAATTTTTCTTAAAAGATCATTAAAGCCTTCCAGAGGCCACAACTGTTCAGGAAGGTTCATGTAGTGAGTATAGTGGTGCCGTATTGGTGATTAATGTCAATTAGTGTGGGCTGGTCTTGTACAACGTAAACCCATATTGTCTGCTGTGGGACTTTGCTGCAACTGTGGGTCGTTGTCTCCTCTCAAGCTAAGATGATAGATTAGGAAGATCATTTGCAAAGACCAAGAGATGAGTTGCTCATTATCAGAAAGGTTGTTATATTCCTTGTGCTTTAGTCAGTGTGGCCCAGAATATTTTATTCAATGAATTAAATGGGAGCAAAACTGCAAGAACAAAAATGAGATCAGCTGGGCCAGCTTTGTTTCATTAGGTGTGTTACTCTGTGTACTGGTCCTGTAATAGAATAATTTGCTTTCACAGGAGTATAAACATGTACAAGATTAAATAAATAAAACCAGCATTAACACTAATAAATGGAAAGAAAATAAATCCCTGGAGGTTTGGTGGATATTAAAATACAATGGCATGTGCCCTATAAGTCGTCCTACAGGGTATTTGCACTTTGGCGGTTATTCATATTACGGGAAGTTCAGAGCAGGAGTGAGGGCCTTGCTAGGGGTTCTTAGCTGAATGTAAAACAGAGCTTTGCCACCACTGTTTTGGGTGCTGGGCTGGCTCTAGAAATGGAGGGTCAGTTGTTTTTGAAGGTGGAGGGAAAGCTCTGGAGACTGCTGCTAGGAAATAGTGCTGACACCTCTTCTCCAGTGGCTGCCACCTTCAGAATCCTTGAAGGCAGGTCTCCTTTCATTCCCTCAGCAGCCTGTTTCCTAAAGCATTTGCCTGCTCTGCCTTTTCCAAGTATGATCTGCTGAGGCCTAGTCCTGCAGCCAGACATGCTGTCATCTTGTCAGGTACTATATTGTCTAAGAGTGTTGAAAGTGTCAGTTACCCAAATTTAAATGGGGACCTTGAATTAAGCTAGGACTAAAATATCACAGAAGCAATTTCCTTAGTTACCTATTCAGAAGTGACTGAATATACTTCCTCCCACCTCAGTTGTAAGCCACAAGGAAGGAAGGAGAGGATTTGGGTTTAAATATTAACTGGAATTCCTTCTTTCCCTGTCTCCTTTGGGTATGGCTCTGAATCATATTGGGAAGACTGCAGGGACTTATATGTAAGTCAGGCCTTTTCTTTCATTAAACCACAAGCACAGTCCTGTGTTAAAGGACAAGATGAATACTGTTTGGAAATCTGTCACATTCACCCTGACATGTAAGGCCATGCACCAGTATTTGATGCAGGAAACAATTTTCACTCACCAAGGACAGAACTCATACACATAAAAGAATAATTTGAAAAGATGATACTTCAAAAATCTGATAAAACGTGTATTTTCAACTGGAATTTGGGATGTTATTAAACAAGTGCCTGCAAATTTATTCTTTTATGTAAGTTTTGTAAAGAGATGGGGGCAATTTTTTTCCTTTTTTCTGACCCCCTTCACTTTTGTTTTAATCTTTCTGTATTGCACATGAAATCCAAACAAGGCAATGTCTTTCAGTTGTATTGAAGCCTACATGCTGGTTGATAGGTATAGCTGTTTCTTTCCCTCATATTAGATCATTTATTCATAAAGACTGCAGCTGGGGGAAAGCAATTATGTTAGAATGGTTTTAGCTGAGTTGTATGGGGGAAAACAGTTCTTAAATCTTTAAGCCTTTCCATTAAAAGTAGCACTTCAGTTTTGTGAAGCTATGAACATCTTATTGAAACACTCCAATATTTGTTGGAAAGGAAATCTAAGACATGATTTTTTTTCACACAGGTCTGTAGTCAGACTGCTTGTCTCCGATTGCTGATACTGGTTATTCTGAATCTTCTTTCTAGCACTCCTCTTTAATTTTCAGCCTAAATATTACACTAGTTCTTACTTATGCCAACATTTTCCTTTATTTCAAATAGTTCTGGCTTCATAATGCTTACTCCCCTAGGAGTATTTATAGAAGGAAAATACAATATCTCTCAGTCCTCATTGTGCTAAGCTCAACAAGCTAAGCTCATAGCTGTTTCATGTAAGTTGAGGTCTGCGTCTCAATCATCCTTATGGACCATTCCATCTCCAGTTTGACCTCTTCTATCTTGAGAGGAACGAATACAACTATGTCTCGGTATTATCAATAATGCAGTGAAAACATTGTAAAACCATTGCTAATATGACCCTCATTTCTGGAAATTATTTCCCCAGTTCATGCTAAGCCTTATTTTGCCATTTCTTTGAGGCAGGGATGACACGACTTAGTGGCTCATGGCCATTTTGATACCCCATAGGGCCTTCCTTTCCTCTGTCATGTGGAAATCAAAATGTTTATGGAGCTGATGAAAGTGAACATCAAATATTTTCTGACCAGCCCATGCAGGTTTTTTCTATCAGGCTTCTTGACTTCCTCAGAGTTTACTGACTGTTGAGCTTTACTTCTGGGGGCAACTTTGCCAGACAGTCCAGGCAGGTGTATTAGAGTTCCCATAATGGATAATGAATTCAGAAGACAAGTCTCAAGCAAGTAATCACCAAATCCAGGGATTGTGGTTCTCACTTACCTTGGTCTGAGGTAAACCCCAAGCCATAGCTGAGCCATCTCATGGCTGTTGGCACATGTGTACTAGGATTCTCTGTGGTCCAGCTTTCTAATGAAATAAGATGAACTATTTCCAAATTAAATTTGAGTTTCCCTTGAATGATTATTTCTTTTTTTTTTATTTCTTATTCTCAGATGTTCTCCAGAACAGAATTCTTTCTCTAGAAATAGTAAATAACATAGTGCTTCTGGAACATTATGTAAAAGAGAAAGCCTAACTATATTTATCGTTGAGATTTGTTTAAGACATTGGCAATGAGTACAGCCATTTCTGTGTGCCTTCATGGCTCTGCTCTTCTTAGCTGTCAGCATTTGCTTGAAGAGTATCTCCATTGTACATTGTCACCTCCAGTATTTTCTGCTTTAACCACACTTTTCAGCTGAAAACCAAGAATCAGATATTTAAGAAGAATTTTGTTCCTTTAACCTTTAACCTTTTAAAGCAATGCCTTATCTTATTTTAAACCTTAAAATATTTGGCTTCATTCTGTGGTAGATTGATCTTAATTTTTATGCTACTGGTGATTGGGCAAATGAGTTCCATCTTAGAAATGCACCAAACAGTTGTCTGTGATGAATCTCTAGTACTTTTTCTCTCTCACTACCCTTCCCTCAAAAACTGGTTTGATAAGGAAGATCACACTGCGTGATGGTCTGTCTTACTGAGTAAATTTAAAGTTCATATATAGTACAGTGAAGCCCAGTTTAACATTGAATGTATTTATTTCCTATAGTGCATTACTGTCAGCCTACAGGAAGCATTGCTGAAGAGTGAAAGTAAGTCAGTTAATTCACTTACACGAACAGACAGGTTTTCATTTTCCTGTTCACATTCACACATTCCTGAATTATTGCCTACCAGTTAAATGTCAGGTTGCCCTCCATGGCCTCCTTCAAGGAATGATTGTGCATGAGTGGCAAACCATAGTGCATGTGACTGCAGATTACAGCATCACTGGAAATGTGATTGACTTTTTTCATTGCCTCATTGGGTTGCCTCTTCTCTTTTCTCTACTTCCCTCCTCTCTCACATTCCCTCCTTCTACTCAGCATTGATGAGTTTTTTTTTAGTTAGCGCCCATGAAATCAAATGCACAGCTTTCTCTAGAGCTCAACTTTATCTGTGTGTTTCATGACTCATTTATGTTCATGAAGGAAATGATTTGAACTGTCTGCTTTTATGAAGGCTTGAGCCTTTTTGTATGGCAATAAGAGATAAATTGACTTGTATAATTGAGGGAAGGATGTGATAGATTCAGCTGCTCTGTGAGAGCACAGAACTTTGCTCTACTAATACAGACAGTATTTTCATAATTGTGATGTCAGTTTGAAAAGACCTCTGACTTTTTCAAGGGAGTGCCTGCTCTGCTTATTCTTAAATTGGGTTACTTTCAAGATATGCAGAACTGAGCCCCCAAAGTACCTAAGTGGAATAATCTGGGAAGTTGGTTCTGACAGGTTTACCAGGCCCAGAAAGACAAAGCAGTATAGACCATAGATAATAACTCTTTTATTACACAGAAACAACAAAATAATACAGGTTTTGCTGGTTTTCACAGATTAAAGTTGTCAGTTTTTTACAAGTTAGAGAGTTTACAGTTAAGGTAACTGAAACAAGTTCTTTTATCTGAAACTGAGTACCAAGTTCTGCACAATAACCTAGGCTTATGTGAACTTGGGCTACATGTATTTCAATCAAGTAATTACCTACCTTTGTTTTGTCTTGTGTACTTTTGAGCATAGGGGCTGCTGTGCCTTTGTACAACATCATTCCAGTCTTGTCTGGCAAAAATAGACAAAGATCTTAAGATCTGGCATGAGAAAAAAAAAGACTTCAGTTGCGCCGGATTTCAGCCTTTACTGTAACATTGCATTCTTTTGAAAACCCTAGCAATAATGATCATCATAATTTGTGATGACCACCAAAACGGAACAATGGGACTACAGCAAGGGCCTCACAGCAACAGAGAAAATTATTTAGGAAAAGATTCTAGGAAAGTAGCCAAAGATCTTCCATTCCTATTTCTTTGGTAACAGGACCAAACTCATTTGACTGTGAATTTCAGCCTGATTTTTCCGGTTATAAATCTCAGACTGGTCTCTGTATGGGTTTATGGCGGTTGTGCAACCTTTACTATGGTAATGTTGCAAAATCTTGTGATTTTAATATAAACTTCATTAGAATGAATGGAAAATTTAAGTTTTTCATTGAGGATTTATGGTGTGTGAGTCCTCTGAGCAGGTTTTAGTTTGGGAATTCACTATTTTTTTATTTCATTTGCTGATTAATAACTTTTATGTGTTTTCCAGGAGGTGTTTTATGAAATATTTTAGTGTACATTCATATAACAAAACTGTCGCTATAAGAAGGCAAAGCAATATGGGCTATTTCTTAAACCAGCTATCCTTTTGCTGTACATGTAATCTCATACTTGCTGGGCTCTGTAGCAATAAAATGGTTCCATATCTATCAGTGAAACTTAAGACCAGGTAAGTAAGTGCTTTAGTGTTTCAAACTGACAAACAAGGAATTATTTTTTTTCCAAATGAATATAGAAAATGGACTGTGGGAAGAGAATGCACTGCCTTAAAAGCACTGCTTTGCTCTTAATAAGAGCTGTGAAATGTTTACCTCATTACTATTGCTCTGTTACTGTTGAGAGTTCATTGAATGCTACAGAAAAATCACCATCTGTTAGACTATATATCAATCCAGGCTTCCCTATAGAATGTCCTCTTTTCTGTGACACTACACATAGTCTATCTCATAATAATTAGCACAGTGTATGAATTCAACGTGACCTGCAGAGGTCATGATTTGGGGATTTCCTATTCCTTCCACAGTGCATGTGCCCAATGACTTTACAGTATATGTGTCCTGAGTCCACCAGGCTTGCTACATTAACTAGACCAAAAAATACACATGGCAGAGAAAGCAGTGTCTACTATGGAAGTAGTTAACTTATCTCTCTTTTTACTAGTGAAAAAGACCAATGAAAACCCAATATACTTGGAAAGGACAGGTATATTAGGGTTTACAGCTATACCAATGTTTTAATTTTCTTGTCTTAGAAAAAGCAGTGGCAAACTCTGTATGTGAATAATTTAAAACTATGAAAGATAAAGCTGCTGGGTGACCTGGGACTTACCATCCCCCAGTGATGTGAGACACTGTGAAGGTGCAGTGTCTGTATCTGTGGCACAATGTTCAGAGGCAGGATATATCAGTAGGACAAAGACAAAGGCCTGTGTTACTATCGTAATATAACAGCTAGCTCTATGTAGCTCTGTCCTTTACTGTATGATCTTAACATCAGATTGTAGATTCTTTGTATGTTCCTGCTGAGTTTTCCCTGAAAGAGCTAAAAAGTTATCCTTAGTTATCCTTCTCTTTGGGTATAGTGTGCAAAGCTCAGGAAATGGGTATGTTGTGAAGTGCTGAAATGAAAGTAGTTTCTTCAGTCTATGGGAAGACCAATATAGAAATTCATTTCACTTGCTACCCTGTGTGTGCTGTGTAATCTTGGAATGTTCTCTTACTACGTTTCTGCCTATTTAATTGAAAAGTTCATATTGGAGTTACACATGGGAATTTTTATTGGAAAGTGATTTCATTTTTCTTGTGCTCAATAACTACATTTTCCAAGCAATTACATTTTTTTTCTATTATAAAACCACAGAATCTCTGCTACAACTTCCACAGGAACATGTTGCAGCTACAGAAGAAATAAAACCCTTGAAAAATGGGGTATTTTTCATTAAGGGCAACCAAACATGTAAACATTAAAAATTGTGTCTTGTCTTTGGACAGCAAACTGGGGAATATTTCATACTGGACTCAATCTTTTTCTGAGTCTACAGAATTTGATACTTACAGACAGTGACCTTGTTTAGAGGAATGGAAGCACAGCGCTGTGATGATTGATGGGGTTTGGAATAAACCTGTATATCAGTACGTATTACTGTTTCCTGAAAATATGTACAAAATTAATGTATTTTATATGCTTTGCCTTCTCATTTTGGTTTATTTGTTTGGTTTCAACTTGAAAAATTTCAGAAATTTAGTGATGCTCTCCTGCCCTAAAGAACCTCTCCTGACATTCAGCATGGTCATGCAGTTCAGAGTTTTCCAGAATGCCTATTGCCCTCATCCATATGGCCTGCAGCATTGTTTTGTTTGTGAACTTGCAATTAACCGTTTCTATTTCAAATGCTTTAAATTATGACTTTAAAATAAAAAAGCTCAGATTCTTGGTCCTGCCCTTGTGGTATTCCAGGGGCACAAAGGGGACTTTAAACCTGTCTTACTGAGAATTAGACCCTGCCTCAGAAGAAAAGATTTGAGTTCTTGTTCAAGTTAACTACATATCAAAAGCACTACGACTGAATGTGCTTCAACCTAAGGCTATGTTTATATGTTTTACTGGGTCATATATTTGGTGCTGATCACAGGAATCCAAAGTTCTGTAAACACTGGAAAACAGACTGAAAGCCAGGATCACTAAGGTAGTATTACAGTTTGAAAAAGTGTTTTTATGGTAGATTTCTGATGAATGCAGGAATACTGCAATTTTTCTTGATGCTAGATTTGGAAAGCAGATATGGAAAATAGTAAGTGCTGGGGTTTACACCTTCATTTTCCCTTAAAATGTTAGAATTACAAGTACAGTTCTGCAACTAGTTAATATGCAGGATATCTCTGCAGCATTTTGTTGGGCTTTTTACAGAATATTGTATGCCTTGTCAGAAATATCCATTTCCTTTATGTTGGTCTTGCTATTAAAAGCCAGAGATGGTTGGAAAAGTATCTAGGGAGAGGAACTGGGATGATAATAATAAAATGATAATAATAAAAAGTCAGAGTTATGCCTGAATAATCTGCCACTTCTACTTTTGTGTCCACTGGGATTATCACCCTTTTGTATCTGCCTTGTCCATGCAAGTCCCACCTGACATAAGGATTCTGAGTTCTCTGACTCCCTGTGAGGTACACAATATAAGAGGGTCTTTACTGAGGCTACTGGTTGCTTATATACAATGATAGTTCTTTGAATACAGTTAATTTTCTACATTATTCTTAAAAAAAAAAAAACAAAAGAAACAAAACATCATTAATTTAAATGCATGATATGAAAAACTGTCCCCTACTGCTGTAAAATTTAGCATCAAAGTCTCTCTGTTGAAGATTTACTTCATATTGCAGATTCCTCTGTTTGTAGCACTGGCAGTGTTTACAACACTGTTCCTTTTTACTTATGGTTTTCCTGAGATTTTATGACAAATAACCATGTCCTTTTTTCTTTTACCCAAGACATTACAGGTCTCTCAACAGCACTCAGTCGCAGGGAACATCTAATGTGGGTGCTGGTGTTTTGAATCAATTCATTTATGAGAGTCAAAGGATGGAATTTGCCTTTGGATATATATGTATGTGCACCAAAGGAAGACAGTATGTTTAAAAGAAAACATAATTCAAGGTTTGATAGAAAGTGTCTCAGGGCAATCAGAGACATTCTGTGCATTTCAGTGGATTGACAAACCCCCAGCCCAATAGGTAATTAACTAATTTTTGTGGTATTTGATCATATGTGTTGTTTACGTGTGATAGCTTCAGAAACACGCTGTGTCTGTTGGTGTTCATTGAGTTTCATTTGCTCTGGTCTATCTGATTCTTTGATTTTCAAAGTTGAAGAGTGAACCAAGAGGTTCAGGAGTCTCATCGTGAAAGCTGTACAACATAAAGAAATTGGCACCTATAAAAACAAGCAGAGTTAAACAGTATTTGACAGGTTGCAGAGAAAAAAGAAAGTGAAAAAGATGGGAACAGTGAGCAGCAACTAATTATTATTTCACTGGTCACCACGACACATTAAAACCTTCCAAAGGCTGTGAAATTAATTGCATGCAGAACAGCACTCAAGGTGCTTAATATTTTGTCTCTCTGGGACAATTTTCTAGAGCTATCTTTTGAACTACAAATACAAAGAAGGAAAGACAGAGCTCTCTCTGGCTGTGTCATTCTTCATTTTAATGAGGAAGAAATGTCACACAGAGCAGTGTGAATTTGAAATATTATAATGTGCTTCAGTTTTATGTCAGAATAAGTATGTTTCTTTAAAAGAGCCCTAATGATTCTAAATTCTAGACCTTGTTGACAAGACATCTGCTTACTTGGCCTGTTGTTTGTGTCTCGTCTATAAGCTCATTATCATATATATTAAAAGAAACTTATTAAAATATTTGTATTTTAAAATGAATGATAACCCCCCTCCCACCCGTCTTTCAGAAACTTTTTGTCATGCAAAACATTCCACTAGGGAGAGAACAATAATTTAGTTGTTTTCAAACCATTTAACATTTGGGTAATTCTTATAATTACTTTTCTCTTTAATTGTTAAAGCTGGAAGGCTTCTATAATATTACTTTTAAAATTCATAGTTCAATGTAAATAATCTTCTCTGTACTCAAACCTCTCAGCTGGATGCTGACTACAACCCTAAGGGTGCTTATTCTTTCTTTTGGTCTTATTTATTGTTTTCTTCTCTCCTCATCAGTTTTCTATTATTCTCTTTCCTGCCTCTTCAGCTGTCTAGCTGCACATGTAATGGGTGAAATGACACTTGAAGCCATGCTGATTGTTTATTTAAACAGATCATATTGAGATGAAAAGAGCAAATGATTGCAAAGACAGAATAAATCTGATCTAGAAGCTCATCAGGCTCTTGAGAGGTCTTCACATCTTAGAAAATCTCCCACCTGGACTTGTGGCTCTGAGCTCTTTAGTGTCAGCTGTCCTGGTCCAGCGCAGAGTGTAGAAGGTCCTTTTTGTTTTGGCTGTCTGGGTCTGGTCCTTAGATGTCACTGTGTGAGGGCAGGTTTGGATGAGTTTGGCTGCTCAGCCCTATCTCAGCTCTAGAAAGCTCCTCAGAGAGGAAGCTGCTGGCTTGCAAGTTGCAAGCAATTCTTTGGGTTCTCCTTCTGTGGTAGGACTGGCGAAAGTAAGGAAAACATTAGAATATACCCCAGCTTAGGGGCTGCTATTTACTGCACAAGCTATATCTAGGTCCTATTGTCAGGAAACCTGAACAAATGATAAGAGGGGTGGTACTGCAAGTAATAGGGAAACAGCCAGCTGAGAAGATTCAGCTGCTGTCTAGGACCTGCTGAGCACAAAAAGTCATCCTAAGAGCAGGATATTTTCCTCAGAAATCTCAGCTACCAGAAACTGAAGAGGAGATAAAGCTGTCTTCATCAGCAAAACCAGAAAGGTGGTGTTCTCTGAAGGTGTACAGCAGTTCCTGTTATGTCTGCTGGAAGCGGTGCATGGCTTGGATGGCATGGGTCTGTTATGTTCTCTCTGTGACTGCCTTGCACTATCACCATACTATGATTTAGGAAACCGATTTCTCAGAAGGAAAAGCTATAGAAAAGATGAGATAAATTTACTCTGGAGTACCACAGGTTACTCTGAGAAGAGTATTTCTTGGTGACAAGACTAGCAGAGAACAATTTTGGCAGCTAATATTCTCACAGCTAACAAGGAGACATCTTTATTGCTTGGTACTGCTCATCCAGTCTCCTCTCTTCAAAAAATCTTTCCTGTGACAGTCTCTTTAAACAGCCTTAGTGCCTTTTCAGGCATTTAAACCACTTTGTTGCATATTGAAAGCAGCTGTATGGGGAAAGGAAAGCTCCTGCTGCTTCTCAAAAGCAGTATGTATAACATCACAGCTGGAAATAACATGTTTTATGAACCTGATTTATCCCCACTGCTGTGTGGTATGAATCCTGCTTCCTCACTGCACGGGCAGCACATGCATTTTGGAGGGCCTCATCCTGCCAGGTCCTGAACAAGGTGCAGAGGAAGAATTTAATTAAAAGCAAGCATTGTTTTGGGGATTGGTGTCTCCTACACATCCTCTGTTGCCTAGCAGGGGGAAGCACGAGCAGAATGGTAGGAATCAGTAAACATATTTCCTTACCTCTGGAATTATGAAGGACTTGCAGTAACTGATACATTATTTCAAGATCAGAAGTATAACAAATGCAAAGCAGTACATGAGAGTGCCTCACTTAAGGCAGCATGGCCTGATTTTTCTGTTCCATAACAGCTGGTGGAGGACAAACTTCCATGACTTCCATTTTATGGTGTTTTTTCCTCTCAGACAGTGCTTTCAGTTGCCAATTTTGATAGTTTGACAACTTTTTATTTTTCATGGGCAGCTGCACAGTCCCTATTCCCTAGAATGTCTGAGTTCCTCACAGCCCTTAGCTTAATTTCTGTCTGCAGTCCCTGTGTTAGGAAGGTTCACAGATACCTGAAACACACAAAAATGAGGTATGCAAGCGCCCTAAATGGTTGAAATCTGTAGGAGTTAAATGTTTGTGACCAAGTTGCTTGCTGTCATGCAGGACTAGAAGGCAGTAAACCCAAGATGGAGCCATGTTCCTAGCTTCTGGCCAGGCTGCCATTTAGTCTCACTCATGCTGCTTGTTTTTGGATGTGATAGACATATTGAGTGTTAAAAATAAGGGAAGCTGTTTCATGTTTCTCATCTTAGAAAATCTGGTTATTGATTTACATGCCCAAACATCTAGTCCTGTAACGCACACTAAATAGTGAACTTTAGTAGCTTTCTACCCTAATTGTATGCACAATGTGATTATTTTTATGAAGGTAGTAGTACACACTGATCAGAAGCCTGTTACGGTTGTTATTGTGCAAACCCATAGAGAGATGTCCCTCTCCTGCAATTGGAAATATCTGAGATGTTTGAGAGGTGGGAAGCTTTGTTTGAACAATGAGTGAACTGAAACACACTCATTAAATACTTCACCCGGCATCACCCAGGCAGTCTGTGGTGGGTCTGGAAAACACTTCTGCCTTCAGTCTCATGTCTGTATCTTAACAGCAAGGCTCCTGTCACTCCTGTATGCAAAACTAATAGATATACAGCCCAGTTACAGTTACTGATTAACAAAAAAATGCTGTTATGCTTTATGAAGTGTTAGAGTATTTTACCTTTTCATGTCTGCTGTGGTGTCCTTCCCTCTCAGCATGAGAGATAAAGGGAGCAAGATCATCCAGATAGCAGTGTCCTTACTAATGAGAAGTTCAGCCAACCATGTGCTACTTTTTCCTTCACTCTGTGCTACAGTTATCTGCAGAACAGGAATAGAAAACTAATATCTAATGTTTAAAAAGGGCTTTGGAAGATTACTTCAACCTTTACCCTGCCCCAGCTGAGCCCTGCTTAAATCCTAAAATGATCTAAATAACTTTTGTTTCAAAGATGGACATTAATGTACCATGCTGAAACCATGCAAAAGCAGCCAGTAGGAACTAGATGGTGAAACAGATTTTCACATGAAAACACAACTGGAGAGTGTTCCCTTCTCAGATTTCTTTCTTTTTCCTTTTTCTTTTCCTAGCAAAGAGAAGTGAAACTGTGCATGTTGGACCAAACCAGCGGGAGCAAACGAAGGTCAGACAAGGAGAACTGTTCCTTGAACAAGAAACACTAACTCTTAATTCAGTGTGGGCTCAATTCTTTCCCTGTGTCATTTTGACTTCATGGGCTCCTGAAGAATTACTTGGATCTTGATTTTCACTGAAACTTTTAGGAAGGAGTAAATACCTTTTCAGCAGTGTGTGGAGATTCCACCTGGATCAGCAACAGGCTTAATTAGTTGTGCTGCTGGAACACATTCAGTCATGGTCTCCTAAGACACTCTTGTTTCTTCAGGAGTGTCCTGAAAATATGACGTGAGTTTAGGATGGAAGAGGATGAGACTCTATAACCTTGGGATATTGGATTGCACATACAGTCTGACACTGCATTTAAACCCCAGGAACCACCTGGTGGGAAAGAGAAGGTGTAAAAAGCCATTTTCCAGTAAAGAGTGTTTCCTTTGGCATTGTAGGAAGTGAGTGGGCAAAGCTCATGCAATTGAAGGGTTTTTTTTCTTTAACCTCAATTTCTGCTATGAAAATTGGTTGATTTATAACCATATTTATTAGGTTTAAACTAATTTACCTGATCATTTCCTTCAGTCTGGACTGTGCTGTCATAGAGAGCAGGTGCCCCATCCAGATCATGCTCTCTGCCCTTTCAGAGCTGGAAGAATTTCCTCAGCAGGTGAAATGAAGGTTGCAGAACCTGGGCTACTCCCTGACTTGCACACCTCAGTTGTCAAGTAGTCAGGAAGGAGAAGCTGGCTTATTATTAACCAAAACAAGATGTAAGAAGTGGGTTGTGCAGCATGGGCCTGTTGTAATATTCCAGGATATTTCAGTGAGATTTGTCTCAACTGAATGCAAAGTGCCTCTGGCCTGCTCCACTTCGTTAGGTATCTACACACAGTCTGGGTGATATTCCTAATAGAGCAAGGTTGCTCTAACTGTAATAGAATATTAATTTGCTTTCATGTATATACTTTTGGATTCAAAGGACTGTCTTTCCTCATCCTCAAACAAAGGCAGTGTAATGAAAATAACTACCAATTACCAGTATAGAGGAGAGTGGGAATAGTGTTAGCAGTTCTCTTGTCACACCACAGCCCTTAGAGATAAGAACTGGGGAGTGCCTACCACCGCTCTCAGCTTGAGTGCTCCATACCACCACAGGAGTCAAAAGCACTTAGTACTTCACAAGATGTGTTTATGGCATCAATCTCCAGGGCAGCATGTGAATTAGAAAAAGGATCAGGTGTGTACCTGTCCTTGCTATTAATTACCTTGCCATTGAATAGAAACAAAGCAACATAAAATGGCCTTAGGAAATATTTAGACTAGCTGGAACATAAGGTTAAAGGTTTCCAATTTTCTTTATGATGGATGGTCCCAGGAGCACTTGGAGGGAGGGATGGGGCGGGAGGAGCAGTTCTTTCTCTTTTGAGTTATAATACGGCTAGCAAATTTTCAGAGTGCAGACTCACTGCAAACTTCCAGCACCTTCCCATCTGCAGTGCAGCTGCAGTCCCTCTCTGTGATGTTTGCACAATATTGCAGCATTCTCTTGTTGCTGGAAGAACACAAGTAAGCTTTCTGAGTGAAGCAGGACCTGATACTGTGCCTCTGTATATTTTCCTGACAAGTGCATATTGCAGATGTTTTTTTCTTTAGCATCCATAAAGTTAAATTATTCACAGCCAATTTCACTCTAAAGAGCTCTCATGTACATGTCAAAAATAGAACATATTTAAATGAAAATGAAATCTTGTTTTTAATTTATACAAGGGTTAGTGCTTCTGCTCCTAAGAGATGTCTTTGAATTACTGTGAGAAGGTTACCTTGTGCCTTCTAACATCCACCTTTATCTGACAGCTGGTCCCCCTCAAAGCCACTCTTTCCAGCTCAGTGATTTCATTGCACAAATAATATGCTATGAAAATATTGTCTTTTTTAAGACTTTATTTTTAATTCTTTGGTCTTTATGCAAGAAATCTATGTACCTGTAAACAAGCACTTCAGTAGTGAAATAATCTTCCCCACTACACTGAACTTTCCCAGGGTCCTTGTAGATCCTAAAAAACAATTCCAAATTCTAAAATACATTAGAAATAACAATGTGAAGAACTGGGACTCTGACTGTGAAAGTATCTAAGATCAAGGGGAGAAGAGTCTAGCCAGCAATACAAGGCAGCATTTTTGATACTCAAAATGCTTGGATATTCCAGGGGTGTTGGAACTAGATGATCTTAAGGTCCTTTCCAATCCTAACTATTCTATGATTCTATGATTAACAATGCAGAATGTCAGTTAATCCCTTTCCTCCTCTACTCTTTTCTCTTCCTCTTTTTCCATCACCAATTTTTAACTAATAATCTTGAGAGCCCAGTGATTAAAAAGTCTTTCTTGTGAGCAGTGTGAAGACATCACCATCCTTCACATGAAGCCACGAACATCAGCGGTGATCATCTCTATGAAAATGTGCACATTGTGTTAAATGCTGTCATTTATTACAGTGCTTTTATTGCCATAAAACATCAGTGACAGTTCAATTAAAAGCTTAAATTTTTTTGTTCTACAAAGTAGAAATATTTATGAAGGAGCTTGTCAGAGGCAGAATATTAAAACAAAACAGGTGCTTTTGCAGAAACACAAATAAAATATCTAACAGTAAACATTAAACAAATCAATTATTAATCATGGTGCTTTTCATTCTGCTTGAGTTGCCTTCAAAAGATTTTGTGTCTAACAGTCTATGTAATATTTCTCATCCCACCACTTGGTTTTGTTTTTTGTATCCTGTGGTGCAGACGGATGGATTATTTGTTTCTTCAGAAAAAGTCTTGGGACCAAACTAAGATGAGGGCTGTAAACCAATGAGGTCAAGTATCTGAATTCAGTCTTTTCCGTTTCCTTGGAACAAGCAAATTCTTACTCTTAATGTCAGTATTTCATCACTGTTGCTGACACCACACACAGGAACTTCATTGCAAACCTTTTGGTGGACTGTGAAGTGGCATGATGTTTGCTGGGTTTGGCTTATGTTTGCTTTGTTAGAATGAAATCAGATGAAGTTGTCTATCTTCAGAGATATCTTAAGTGTCTTGTCCAGTCTAGCTGAGAGATGTCTGGGCGGCTGGAATGAGAGGTGGGGATGCAGTGTCCCCCCTTAGTGAGGCAGACTCTACTTGGTCCTTCATCATGGCTGAAATTGCTCCTTTATGCCCCTCTGCTGGCAGATCCTCCCATGTTCAGCACTATACTTTTATGTCAACATCTAAAAGTTTCTAAGCCTTTGATTTACTGCAGTCTGTAGATTTCCTTCAACAGAGTTCCTTTCTGGTGATATCATTGTGAAATTTACACCCTCCTGCCTCTTTAAAACAACACTAGGAGTTTATTACAGAAAGCTATAAATTACATGTTATTTGTGGATTTCTCACACACATTATGCAGAAGCCTTTGGTATTGGTTCCACTGAAAGAAAGACTGAGTTGTAACAGGATGCACATTACAAAATATTTGCTGTATTTTTTGGAGAGAAAAATCTGTGTTTAATTGACTCTCAAGTTTCTGATTCTCTCCAGACTTGTAAGAACACACCTACCTAGTGTGTACCTAGTGTTGAGCAGCAAAGCATCATCAGCTGTGCTAAAGTTACCTGAATCACAGTAGGTGACAATATGGAAAGGAAGGAATTGTTGTTAGTAGCAGGAGGGAGATATTTTACTTTCTATAGCTTTAAGAACATACTCCCGGGATGTTCAACCATGTTAGTAAAAATTATGAGGAGGCATCAGGCAGGAGTTCTTTCCATTGTGCAGGGAAAGCTGGAGAACCAGGAAGAACAGGCCAGGTGTTCGCCATCACCTATTAAGAGCTCTGATGGGGTGAATAAGACACCTGAGTTGTAGGAAGGGGGATTTTGTTGCTGTAGGTGAATCTGGGTATTTGGCAAGGGATTTTGGGCTAAGATAAGATGTTAACACTTGGTCCAACAGAAAAAGCTTTTCTTAGTGTGGAAATCTGCTTCATCTTGGTAGGAGTTAACTTACCTCTTGCTGCTAGCTGAGAGGTAGTGAAGAGAAATCGATTAACCATGGGACTGTGCATATCTGTGATGTAGTCAAACCAGCAGTGGATTATAGGTATCTGCTTTACAAGAGGTGAGGGTAAAAAAGAAGACAGGTTGTTTGGGGAGGAAGTCAGAAGCACATCTGAAAAGCTTTTCCACGTTGCTTTGGATCAAAGAAAGCAGATTCATGTGGACACTAGGAGCGGTTGGTCTGCTAAAGGTAAGTGAGTTGCTATTGCTGTTGTGATAACTCCCACACCCTGAAGAGATGAGGATGACGAGGGCGGGTGATTTGGCACAGTTGGAGATAGGTTGAACACTTGAGGAAGAGGGGTTTGCTTACATGTTGGTGCATGCCTGTGGAACGGAGATTTCTTTGAGTGACCTCTGACTTGATCTGGAGCCCTTTGCCTTCTCCCCTTTGTATAATAAAACACAAGATGGAATGCTGCCAGGTCTTTCCTGAAACATTAGTTTATTTGCATAGTCTTATTGTTTCTGTATCTTTATACTGATGACAGTGTTATTGTTGCAAAACTTGGTGTGCCAGGTAAATATCATCTGTTGCACTGATCTACCATTCTGTTCTGCTGTAATCAGCTGCCAAGTGACTTTATTTTCTCCCTCCAAACTCCTAATGGAGCTATTCATATTTTTTTCCAACAACTTGTTAAACTCAGTGGGTGAACTTGGCTGGCACAAGTCCCATTGGTTGCAGCAGAGGCCAGATTCCAAATATTACTGTTTTTCTGTTAATTAGTGGATTTATGCTTTTTCTCTTTTCAGTCTTTACAAACAATTGAAGGAACTGCAGTGGGCGCTTCTTGTGCTGTCTGCTGTGTAAGAGTGAGGGCAGAAATTAAACTATTTAAAATGCATCTATTCTTTGTAATGTAAATTTGATGACTTAATTCTAGGTACAGAATGGCTAGCGAGTTGTTCTGCCAGCTTTGCCAAGATTGCAGTGCATGAAAATAATGAGTGCCTCAAATATAGAGGGTTCCAGTAACTCAAACAGCTGAAACAATTTTGTTGTAACTTTGATTAGATGCTCAACACTCTGTATCCAGTGCTGGCTGTAATACCAATCCTGTCTGCATCTCACATTAGCAAAGACATTGAGCTAATTCTTAACCTGTGTTAAGAAGCAGAGCATACTCTCTTAATTCTTCCTTCCAGGGAAAGTTTTATACTAATGCTGTGACACTTTTGCTGAGCTCCCCTTAACTTTCCAATTATAGAAATACTAATCTCTCCCCTGCTCTAGTGCCCCAAGTTTTTTACATACTGGAAGCCACAGAGAGTAAGTGGTGTGACTCAAAACACAGGGCAAAGCTCTGGTTTTGCAGGAGGGTGAGGGAGGGAGGGAGGAGAAAAAATAGCCCTTGTCAGAGTAGTCCCCGCTTGGTTAGAAATAGAACACCCCATAGTTTAACCTCAGGTGTTCCCTCTAGCTTCTTATGCATTTTATTCATCTACTTTAAGTCATCCAGTAAACTAATATGGAAAAGTCATGCGCCAGCTCAGAATCATTTATCCTATGGATAACATGATCAAAGCTCCCTCAGGGTGTCATTAACCTTTGTATTGACTCAATCAAAGAGCCTCACGCGATTTCATTTCTCAAGTTGCTGTATGTGAGGTGTGAAGGGAGGGCAGTTGAATATTATTCATCTTGTAGCAGTGTAATTAATTAAGCAGTGTTTTGGTAAGAGTAATATAGTGAAGATGGTCATTCTCCTATCATAGGTTGTAGTTTGATAATTACAGAATATTATACTGAATTTTCTTTCATCTTGCCTCTACCTTTTAATGTTTGGAAGTTATCATAGTAAAAAGAATGTCCTGCCTTTCCTTCCCTCCTTTATCAGCTGCTGTTGTAATTTCCCATCAGCACTTGCTTGACCAGCGTGAAGGATATTCTTTCTTGTCCTGTGACATTTTGGATCATGTCTTACTAAATAATCAAATAAAGGAAAGCCTGTTGTGCATTACAGAGTATTGAAGTCATGTCTCTGTATCCCAGCAAGAGAATAGTCATGTTGTGGAAATGCTACAGGGCAAGATGTCCACTGGTATGAAAGGGAATAGTGGTCTGAAATGATTAGATACCAGTATGTGCCTTTACTAATGCTGCTGCTGCTCCTTCACCACCTTGTTTTTAATGCAAAGGCCTTTCCTGGTTGCTTGAACCTGTCAAATACTGTATTTAGGTAGTACTATCTCTGTTAGAGAAGGCTTGCTTTAAAAACGTTGCATGCAGTAAAAGTAAACTCTTTTGGTGGGGTGTGTCTGGAGAGCAGTGGCGTGATATAGTAACGGAAATAGCTGTTTTTAGTACTTCAGCAGAGTATCATAGAGCCGTAAGCTATAGTGTACCCTGCTTCTAGCAGAAGATACAGCAGAGTCTAATTAGTCAGGAATTATCTAAAGTATAAATTGGCTACAGCAATGGATTTACTACTGTAAATTCTAAATACATCATAGAGATCACTGCAGAGGGCAGCCTTGAATTGCCCAGCTTCCTTTCAGAGAGCTCTCATTAAAGGGCTTCCGTTTAAGTCCATTATTTGCAAGTTTGGATTATGGCCTCATTTAGTGTAAGAGGTGAGCATCTACAGGTCCTGGAAGTCTCTGCTTTGTTTCTCAAAGTTGTGAGGTTTATTATTATTATTTCAGTCCTCATTGCTCTGCCTGTGTTCTTCTAGAGCTGAAGAACATTCTTAGCCCTGGGAGTATTTAGTTGCTGGTAGAGTGTGTTCATCGTACTTCGTGGGGTTTTTAATGAGGTCTTTTTAGAGAAAAAAAAAGGCAATACAAAGCCCCAACCCAAACCTCCCTCACTATTGTGTGTGATCTATGGTGTCAGAGGAGCTAATTAAAAATAATAGGGAGGAGGCTTCACAGAAGAGTATAATTGGAATCCAAATGGTAATCTCAGTTTTGGCCTTCCTTGCACTTTCTCCTCAATTTTGGAGCTCTTATTTGAGCATTGTGAGGTGAAATTTATTTTATAATATGCCTAAACTAGAGCACAGAATCCAAAAGTGATCTGAGCATAGGTTAAGTATAAACTCTTGTAGTTTTGCTTCTGCATAACTGCAACATTTTCAATGTGTTTTTAACTGTTTGTGTACTTCTTTTTGAAGTTACATTCTTGGAGAAATATAATTTTACAGTAGGTTTTGTATTTTATGAGAGAAATCTAAGTTATTTTTTGGAAACTTTCTATTCCTAAATCATTAGCAATAGCTGCTCCTTACTTGTTGCAATTCCTGAGTAATCTCACTGTTTGTCATTGTAAGCCTTTTGTTTGTGCTTTATGCAGAGGAACATTGAGTGGTTTGTGGACTGAAAAGACAAGGTTCTATCCTCTTACAGCTCTGACAGTCTATTTTAGGTTTTTTATGAACAGAGAAAACTGTATTTAACAATGCTAGTAAAACAAACTGAGAAGCTCTCAGGCACGTAGACAGCATACCACAGGTTATAAATATCTGCCCAAGACTTATTTCAGACTAGAGAACAGTGTGGACTCTTTTGCAGTTAAACAAGAAATTCTTGTGGCCAGTGGTAAATGATCCAGCTGGCATTTTGATGAGCCCTAGATGAGAAACTTGTATTCATGGGTTTTATTGTCATTTATACAAGCTGTCCAGGTGTTTATGCCACATCCACATGGTAAACAAAAGATGATGTATATTTTGGTTCTGGTGGGTTTGCTGCTACAATGAGTGCATGTGCTGGCTCGAAAAGAAGAAACATGGAAAGGTTAGGATTTAAAAACATTACTCAATAAGGACAACCCAAGTGGCTTTTTCATCAGTAGAGCACAAGGTAATAGTGGGCTTTTGCAGTCTGTGTTCTTGTCAGTGATTTCTCCTTTGTGCTAATGCTCTGATGCCTTTCACATTCAAAGATTCAGTAAAGCTGTCCATTAACCTCAAAGCCCTTTCACTCTGTTAGTTGTCCTCATGTGACCTCAGCACTTTGCTGACTTTTTGCCCTAGTAAGGCTGTGTTTTGGGCACAGATGGAGCCCTTCCCTCATGCACTCCTTACTCTCCACTGCCTTTGTAATCCCATAAAGGAGCAAACCTCTCTTCTGAGGGCAACCCCAACTAAAGTTTAAATGTGTTGCATGGTAAAAGGGGTAAGGAGGAGGTAATGGCAAGCTAGTAACCTAGCTTGTCCCACAGTGTGCAGCAAGCCCTCCCATCACCATTTGACTTGGTGTTATTATCACCCAGGAAATGCACTAGAGTAAAGGACAATGGGCAGAAGTGAAAGTTGGGTGGGATTTTATGAGCCGTACATGTGCTTCTGCCCTTCTCACCCCAGAATGATGTGCAGCATTACTTGTCCACTCTGCCTTGCAGGAGAGCTGTGCTGTAGCTCAGCTCTGTTTTGTTATAAAGCTGAACTTGGAAAAAAAGTTTTTTTCCAGACTGATGTCAGAATGAGTGTGACCTGCAGGCTCCTGATGACTGTATATAATACAGTGTGTTGTCACTTGTCTGTGAATAACATACTGCTAAAATGTCTGCTGCTCTCTGAGGCAAAACCTGGCATTTTTCCCCTTAAGCAGGGTAGGGAAGTAATAAAGAGTTTAACCTGCCAATTTGTACATCCTCTGTATATCCAGTGTCAGGTTATCTAGGTAAGAGATGTGAGTAATAAAATCCCCAAACGTTGTTACCTGTTGGGTATCCATTAAAAAAAACTGTGTTGACAAATCAACTTTTTGTACAATGTGAATTGAATTCCATAGCTGCTTCCTCCATCTATTCTATTTGAACACAGTCAAACCAGTGTTGTCTTCCATTGCCTGTATTTAGAAATGCACCAGAGTAACTGTCATGCAGGAGCTGATGCATTCATGCTTATTGGCTTTGAGGCAGTGAAGATATCACTCTTAAATTGTCACTTTCTTGGTGGTGTGGTTAAAAGCTAGCTGGCCTAGTGTGAAGTTTGGAGTATGTCTTCCTAGTCCATCCTGTGTGGCTGGCTCTCACCATTGTGAGTTGATGAGAGGTCATGGGAGTGTGTTCAGTGTGGTGTCTGGCCAGAACTAATACCCCAAAAGCGGGATGATGTGCAACTGAGTGCAGCTCAGAGCATGGCTGAGAACGCATACACAGAGGGAACTTGCTTGTGCCTGCAGTGGATGATATGGATGCAAGAAATTACTCCAGGTTCTGGAGTAGTAGTGATTGAGGAACTTGCAGGTTTTCTGCTAAGAGCTGCCTAATACTAGGGTATGTGTAAGGATGGTATGTTTAAGCACTGATACAGGTTGAAGCAGTTCCAGTGGTAGTATTAGAAAACAATGTTATCTAAATTAGTGTGTGGATGGCTCCATGGGAACACTTTCCTATGCTGTGGGTTGAAGAAGAAAGTCACATTCCTAAGTTGTCATTTGATGGCTCTTCATCAAGTGATGCCATATAGTCTGTACATATGTAGCAAAACAGTATAAATTATCTGTTCTAACCTTTCTTTCACATTGGTGGGTGATCCCGTTGTGTCAGTCGTGACTGTTGCACTTTCTTCCCCATAAAAAATATGAGGTTAAATGCTGTCTTGAAATATTTTTTTCTATATTCAGAGAAGTGAATGAGCTGGTATTTAAAAACTTAGACTATTTTTTTTTTTAATAGCCATGGAAGGCATGCTAGAGCACATAAATAACAACAAGGTGCTTGGTGACAGCCAGCATGGCTTCACTAAGGGGAAATCCTGCCTGACCAATCTGGTGGCCTT
>JASSUY010016043.1:0-27147 GCA_032466535.1 Forpus xanthops | reverse complement strand
GGGGCCCGGGCGGGCCGAGGGGGCGCGGGCTGCGGCGCGGAAGGGCGGCTCCCGGCGCAACGCCTGGGGCAATCAGTCCTACGCCGAGCTCATCAGCCAGGCCATCGAGAGCGCCCCGGAGAAGCGGCTCACGCTGGCGCAGATCTACGAGTGGATGGTCCGCTCCGTCCCCTACTTCAAGGACAAGGGCGACAGCAACAGCTCCGCCGGCTGTAAGGTGCGCGATGGGGCGGGAGGGATGGGCCCGGCCTTCGGCGGGGCGCCAGCGGCGGGCCGGAGCCGGGGCGGCGTGTGGAGGAGCGGCTGTCCGGGATGCTTTCCCGCTCCCCGGCCTCGCCTCACCGCCTTCCCTGCGCTCGCCTGTCGCCACTCGTCCCTATTGGGGCTCGGCGGTGATGAAAGCGGGGGCCGTGGGCTCTGCTCTGCCGAGAGCTGCTTGATTGGTGTGGGTTTGCCGGACCGGGAGCGCGGGGACGGGGCTTTCCAGACCCAGCCCGAGCTCAGGCTCTGTGGGCTTGGAGCAGGGAGGAGCGGGCGTCTCTGGTGGGTGGTTAAGGCACGACCCTGCGAGACCGCTCCTTGTGACCTTTGAGTTTGGGAAGTTGTCCAGGAAGGAGCCAGGGGCCGTTAAAAAGGCTGTGCTAAACTGCTGTGTGAGGTGAAGCATCAGTTGAAGGGTTTTTAAACGCAAGGCCGTGGTGCTTTGTCACATGGCTGTGCTGAAGCTCAATATAAATAACTGTTTCATAACAGGCATTCTTGGCTTTCAAGAGACGTCGTTTAAAAAGGTTGCTGTGTCCCAGTGCAGTGTCAGCATTGCGGCCACACAGGAACCGGCAACCTCGGCTCGGGTTCAGAAAAGTGAAAGCAGTATCTCGCTCTAGGGTCTCAGTGTTGTATTCTTCTCTTGCTCTGGAAGGAGGCGTGTGGGAAGTTCTATTAAAAGAGCTATTCTCAGTTTTTGTATTCTGCAGGCAGCAGCCAGTTGTTCCCATCTCTTTAGTCAAGCAGACTTGAGTAAAGAGAAGCAGAGATGTGTTTGTTCGCCAAATAGTCCCTCAGGCTGTCCTGGTCTATCACAGTCGATGCTGTGGTGACTGTAGTCTAAAGACTGTTCTCCTGCTCTTGCTAGTCTGCAATTGTGCTTGTTTGACGCTTGGTTGCTGTGTAGCTCTCCGTTTGCGGTGTTGGTTAGCAGTTCATCACAGCTTCAGCCAGCATGGTTTAGGGCTTCCATGACTCCAACCACGCACTCCGCTGCCTGAGTGACTGAGCAGTAAGTCAGCACCGAGAGTGAATTCTGCTTTTTCTGGCAGGTGAGCTTTCAGCTGGCTCAGCTCTCTCAAGTGGTACCCCACGTGGTTGCATGAGTATGAATTGTTTGCCCAAGGAGAAGGTAGGAATGTGGTGAGAGGGACACATATGTCAGACTAGGTTGGTACAGGTAGATAGATTTTCACCTTTTCCATGTGTCCTGCTCACTGACAGGTCCTGGAGAGCACACGTTGTTTGAAACTTTTTTCGTCGTCTTTGTGAAGGTTGAATCCCCCTTATTAAGTTCTGATTTGGGGCAGTGCTTGGATGCATTTCCTTTCTCTTGGGAAGATTTGGTGCTGTCCCTGGAAGATAGTTCTTGCTTCCTCAGACTAGGTGTGCTGTCCTGGTCTTGCTGCCACTGCGTGGAGTCATTGCTTTGGCAGACAACTTATGGAGCTGGTACGTTTTCTGTTCAGGAGTTTGTCTGTACCTATTCAACAGTAGTGCCTGAGACTTAAGATCAGTGTGGCTTCTGAAATGCATCCGCTGGTAGCGTGGGGAAGGTGGGATGTAGCCAAGTGTCCAGCTGGACTGGATGTTACCTACTGGAAAAGGTAGCCTTTTGGCTATATTAAGTGTGGCTATTCTTTTGCTGTATTCATTTATATGCAACAGGATCATTGTTCTTCGTGTTTACTCTGTGGTTTAACTGTGTATTTTTTTGGGAGGTGCAGTTGGACTTACCTTGCGGAAAAGTGGTAATGAGAACTTGCGCACGTGTGAGGTCTCTGCTCAGAGGCTGTTGCTGGAGCTGTGCTGTGATGGCTTTTCAGTGGGAAATTTAGTTATAGCTTTTCACCCTGGGAATGGACTAGCTCAGGCTGGCTTTAGGAAGTAAAGAGAACAGAAACCTCTTCCCAGGAAAGATGAGGTAGGGCAGAACGCCAGCAGTGGTGGTGGCAGTCAGCCTGCTTTTTGATTAGTGCAGTTTCAGACCCTTGATTTGAACCAGCAAACAGAAAACCATAGAAATGCAGCTGAAACTGTTACAGTGCCGGGGAAAAGGCTTATAAAAACTTGTTTTCATTTCTAACAAATACTGTGAGAGTTTGGGGGGGGGGGGTGGTTGACTTTACATGCGCAGTAAGAGGCTGCCTTTTCTTCCCTGTTCTCTCCAGTCCTGTTGGCAGGGCTTGGCAGCTTGTGTGCCCCATCACGTGTGACTGCAGAGCTCTGAGTTCTTCTCTTGTTTTGTTATGTTAACGATGTTAACAAACAGTTCTATAGATTTGGGAGAGGTTTTGTTTGTTTTACTGACTTTAGTCTATTTGCATCTAGGTGCATTGAATGGAGGCAGCTTAGACGCAGTTTTAAAGATGGGGAACCACTCAAACCAGTTCAGTTTGATTTTGTGGACTTGGAGTGAGTTGTTAGAGTTACTTAAATTTAATTTTAATGAATTAAATTTTATTATCTTTATGTAGGTGTGTGTTTAAGACCAACTGAATAAACGCATTTCTTCAGTTAAGGAATGGACCTGCCCGGCTCTTTGTTGTCTCTCTTTGGGTTATTTTTAAAGCTGTGGAGCTCTGCTTGCTTTTCTATTTAATAGTTTGTGAAGTAAAAGGAAATCTTCTGGAGCTGTTTTTGCTTTATGGATTCCTTAGGTTTGAACTGAAAGAGTTGGGATAAAGGAAATTGATGTGGAGCTGCAGCTAAATGCTGATGCAGCATTTGAGTGCCTATGAAGATTACAGCTCCTAGTTCTGGTATTTTTGTGTTGTTTGGGCAGAGTGGTACTGATGATGCATCCTATCTGTATGTAGTGTAGTTCTAATAGGGAATTTTAAATGGAAATTTAAAAGAAATGTGTCTTTAACAACTTTTAAAATCTCCTTTAGTTAATATAAATCCCATCAAGTCATTGTTGCTTCACGAGTACTTTCCAGCTGTCCTCTTCCACTATACAATGGAGGGAAATGCAGCTGTTGCAGACTGCCAGGGTGTAACCCCTGTGGATTCCGGAAGGATCTGTGTTTCGAGGAAGGTGGTGTTTGCTGTTCTTGAACTCCTCTGAGCACTTTGTAAAGGACAGACTCACTGGTGTGCGGCTGAAGTTAAGAATTAACCAGCCTGAAAGGCAGAAATGCCCTTGCAGGGGTGTGTATGGGGCTGCTTTGTAATCCTTCCCTTGGTGCTCTGCAAGCTGCTCTGCGCATAAGAGGATAATTCCTTCTGGCTTTGTGATTAATTGGAGAGGAAGGTGTTGAGGGTTTTGAATAAAGTAGAGGTGCATAAACCCTTCTGAAGTAGCTTGATGGCTGCAGTTCTCGAATCCATGAGAGGGTGCAGAGGAGAACCACAGAAATATCAGGGGCTGAAGCACATCTCCTGTAAGCAAAGGCCAAGAGAGTTGAGGCTGTTCAGCTGAAGAAGAGAAGACTGGGGAGACCTTATTGCAGCCTTTCAGTTCTTAAAAGGTGCCTATAAGAAGGATGGGGAGAGACTTTTCAGCAGGGGCTGTTGCAGTGGGATGAGGGGTGATGGGTTTAAAAGAGGGAGGTTGAGGCTGGATAAGAGGAGGAAACTTTGTGGAGGGAAGGTGGTAAAATCCTGGCACAGGTTGTCCAGAGGTGGTGGATGCCCCATCTCTGGAGACATTGCAGGCCACGCTGCATGTGGTTCTGAGCAGCCTGGTCTGGTTGGAGATGTCCCTGCTCATTGAAGGAGTTGGAGTGGATGAGCCTAGAAGGTCCCTTCCAACCCAAACCATTCTATGAGTATGAGCAAGTTGGACACAATGAAGAGCTGTTAAGGACTTTTCTTTCTCAGTGAGACATCCTGTGTATTCTCTCAAAGCTGTTATCTTTCCCTTTGTAGGAACAGAATGAATTTTAAAGCCATCATTTTCACCCTCCAAAGATGCTTCACTGGAGCAGAAATTGTGCATTTCCTATGCTTGCATTGTAAAGGAAAGAACAAATGATGCTGCAGTGTTGCCTGAGGCAGGGTGTCTGGAACCAGATGATCTTTAAGGTTTCTTCCAGCCCAAACCAGTCTGTGATTAGTTACAGGAGGCTCAAGTCACACCTCTGCATTCTGATACTTTGCCTCAATTGACGTGTGTACCTGTAAATACACATACTGTATGTGTACAGCTCGGGTAGTTGTATTATGACTTAAAAATTGCCAAGCATTCTGCTTGTCTGAACCAGAGTATGTCATCCATCTGAAAACTCAGATTGCTTTTCCTCTTTGTTGCAGTAGGCAGCATTTTACTTTCAATCCTTCCATTCCATGCTTGTGTTGTATATGTATTGCTTGCAGTTGGTATTAAGCGTTGACCACATGGATCAGGAGACCTGGCTGAGGGCTTTCAGGGCCTTGCATGTGCCCTGAAATTTCGTTTATTATGACAGTGACTTTACAGCTTCTCCCAGAGCTGAGGGTGTCTGACTTTTTGGCAGAGCAGGCACAGAGCTCCCTTGGGTTGGAGCAGCTGCTTGTCCTGTGGCCTGCTGAAGCTCCTCCATCTGGCCAGCAGACAAAAGCGAGCCTGTCCATCTTCTGGACTCTTTCTGCCTGCTGTAGCTGGTAGGTTTAGCCACATTATCTTTATGCTTTGCTAATAAATTGAAGTAGTGTATACAAAATTGTGTGAACCCTTCTTTTGGTAAAGAGGAAAAGCTTATTGTTATCTGTTTACTGGCAGGTTGGCTACTGCTCACCCAGCTTCTGTGGGGTTTAGTTTTGGTTTCTGTAGTCAGACCTACAAAGAAAGCAATGGTTGGTTCCTAAAGCTTTCATATCTGTTTGCTTTTATCCATCTGCACTGTGCTGGAGTGTCCCCGTATCCTTGAAGAATTTTTTTGGCTCAGAATTGTAGCTTCTTAACAGGGACAGGTGAAGGCCCAAATTGCTCCTGGGAAAGCTTGCTTTAATTCCACAAAGAAACCCTTTGCCTGGGAAGAAATATCTGGTGGGAATGCTTCACACAGGTTTGCTTTTGACTTCTTGTAATGATAATATGAAGGTGATGATTTGAGAAGACTTTCAAAGTATTTCTCTGTCTTTGCTCGCAGAGGCATTGCTGGCTTGATGCTGAAAAGCAAAAGGTTGGTGTGGGTGCTGCTGCCTTCTAAATTGGGATATTTTTGGTTTCTGGAAGTTGCTGCCTTGAAAGAGGAGGAAGGGTCTGGCTCTTTGAATCCAGGGTAGCTGGAGCTGGGTGGAAACTGCTGGACTCTTGCCACTACCTTGTATGCCCTCAGATACATTCATGTGGTGGTAATGATGTGCGCTTATGGCAGCCGGGAGATGTTCTCTGTCCCAGCTGCTGACAGCCTAGCTGGGTTTTGTTAAAGCAGGGGAGGTAATAACAAGCAGAAGCTGAGGGACAGTTGTTCAGAGGCTGTAGTGAAGTGTCTCGCAGGGAAACCTGAGGAGCATGGGTGGGTTTTGTCCATCAGTCTTTCTTTGAACAGAATCTTCCCTTTTAATCCCACTAATCCTTAAATCATATGGCCACAGCAAGCAGTGGTGAGGAGGGAGGAAGGCAGCTGGGTATGGCAGGGGGTTGGCAGGGACGGGAGGATGGTGAAGTGCTGGGTCTGAAAAACGAGGGATAAAACATACTGATGAGTGGTCAGCTGTGGCAGGGCCCACCATTGTAATGAAGGAATATGTACTTAACCCTTTTTAAAGTGACATTAACAGCTCCTTCTCCCAAACAAGGTGCAATGCTCTGAGTAAGTATGGAAGTGTAAGATTAACTGTTTCCCTTGAAGCCTTACAGAGTGCAGTTGTTCCCCTCTAAAGCAGGGGAGAGCCTGTCTTTTGGCAGAAGGCCATTTGCCCCCTGCAATGCCAGTCAAATTACCTGGAGATTTTTCTGCTGTGTTTTCCTGCTCCCTGCCAGTTTTTCTGGAAAGCTGCTTCCTTGCAGCATAGCTTAATTTTCCAGGCAGTCCTAGGAAAAGGCTGCTCCTGAGCTGCTGGTATTATGTGTTCCAGCAAGTTTTTTCTGCTCTGTCAGCTTTTGATATACAATAAAAGCTGTTCAGCTTTTGTGGTATATGCCTGCCTGTCCTGGTAAACTTGAAAATTGCCTTGGCCTTTCTTTTTTAAAGAGCTAGGATTTTCTTCTGAGCTCCCACTGAAACATTACAGAAAGGAAAACGTGGACCTGCTCAAGCAAGTCCAGAGGAGGCCATGGAGGTGCTGCAAGGGTTGGAGCAGCTCTGCTCTGGAGCCAGGGGAGGTGGGCTGGGTCAGCCTGGAGAAGGCTCCCCTTTTGTCTTGGGGGAGAAGGAGCAGGATGCAGTGCTTCAGGTGGGGTGTGCATCTGTGCTTAGAAGAAAATACATCGCGGGAGGTGAGTTTAAACTTGCTTTTTAGCATGAGGAACCTTCAAGTCTGAACAAACCATCTTGAATGTTCTGACCTGCTCTAAGTAAAACTTCAGGTTTATGGTAGATTACCTCAGCCTTACCTACATAGCCATATAGTCCCCTGGAAAGGCTTTCACTGGCATGCTCTCTGTGCGTTTTTCCATGCTATTTGGGTGTTCATGGCAGCTGTCCAGAAGGCTGATCCATTGGGATAATTGCTTGGCTGTGCTGCGAGCTTCTGGGGCTCATTTCCTTTAAGTAGGGCTGGGAGATTGTATCGAAGTACAATCTATGTTGTGGTGAGATGGGGCAAATAGCGAGTGTCTGCTGCTCATCACGCTCCTGTGGCTGGGCCGTGTGTCCTAGCTTGTACCCCAGTGGTTGAGGCCCGGTTTGAACAGTCTCCCTCCAGTGTACAAGAAATGTCTGCATACTGTCATGGGTTTCAGATGATTTTGTCTGAAGATGGCTCCAGGAGTAACCTCTGGTCTTCCATGGGTTACACATACAGATTGCCAGGTTTCAACTACAAGACTTAACATACAGTCATAAGAGCCTATAAAAAATGTGTGAATAAACAGCCATAACCATCCCCAACGACTTGCTGAAGAGGTCCCTAAGAATTTGGTGGATTCTGCTTCTTCCTTCAGGTCATGCTTCCTTATGGTCAAAGATGTTGCAGAGCCAGGATCTTGTGTGGATGGCAGGTGCTCAGACCAGTGGGGATCCCGCACTGCTGAAGCTGAGCATCTAAAAAGTTGATGTCATCTGTATGTTTCTGGTTTGAGTTGCTCAACATGGAGCGAGGAAACACATCAGGGTTGCCTGGGTGACTCAGCTCTGTCATTTCCTCTCTGTCAGGTTTGACCTGGAGTTCTGTGATTTTTTTTAAGGGAGGATAAGGCTGCTTTGCAGTTGGGTTAGCTCTCTGAGCAAGCTCATCACAGATACTTGTGTTATTAGAGGAGCAGAGTTTGAAGATGAGGAAGGAGTGCTGCAGCAATTGCCTGTTTCTGCAGCTATTAGTTGTATATCAGTTCAGCAGTAACATGCACAAACACTTTGAAACTGTTTATAAAAGGCATTAGGCTTATGTTTATTCTTGTGAATCTTATGCTTACTCCAATATGTCCTTCTACAAGCTGCTTATCAGCCAAAAAATCTAGAAAACTACTTACTAGCATTGTCCCTTATGATACCCAAAGTGGAGCTGTTTTACTTGAGGTCTCACAAGTGCTTGCACCAGTGCAGTGTGTTTTGCTGACACAGGAATTAAAACCTGTCTATAGCCATGCATGAGAAGATGACAGAATATTTGTGATGTTTTGAAGTCCTGGACCTACTGGTTTAAAGTTCAAATTTAGTAAATTGGGCTAAACAATGGGTGGTTATGAGACTCTAAATGTACACTGTGTGTATAAGCTACTGGGTCATTCCTGACAGGACTGGGTGTCATGAGTTCACAGGCTACTTTCAGAAGAATAAATGAAGACTTGGTGCCAACTTGGTGGTTCCTGTTGCTGCAGGAGTATGCATTCACAGTAATGCACATCAGCCTCAGAAAGGAGGGGGGGAATTCTTTGGAAAGGAAATGAACAGCCTTCTCGGAGACGTGGTACCAGTCTGAGTTACTTTCTGTTACTGTGAACAACTCAAATAATAAAGCTGTGTAAGAGCATTGACTAACACATGTTCCATCAGGCCCTGGCTCTGCAGTAACCCTTGGGGCGCTTTCCAAGTCAGAGCGCATGTATGCTTTGATACCGATTGCAACAAGCAGTCAATCCACTCCCAAGTTCCCAACAGCCAAAGCTAACAGTGATTCTCACACCTTCTTCCCTTTCCATGAAAACTTTCCACGTTCCCTGTATTGTTTATCTGCATCTGCTTTGTTCTAGGATAGTACTTTTGGTGAGGTGGCCAAAATTAGCATGGGGAGGACTTTTCCGAGAGGAAAAGGGTGGGGAAAAGGAAAGAAGCTGGCAGGAAAGAACTGTGTTGAGAGGTGGTGGGAAAGGGTGGTAAAAGCACAGTTAAGTTGCTTCAGAATTAAGAGAGAGAATGCATGAAAGCTGAAGGCCACTGTATGCCTTTTAGTTTTGGTGAGAACGATCTTGCTCTCAAACTGCTGCTGTGCTACCAGTGTAGCATCTTTCAAAGATGTGTTTGACCATCTAAACAAATGAAATGCGAATATCAAGCGCACACATGACACAGGCCTCAAGGGGAGTTCATGGAGAGTCTGCTCAATCAGGGAATTGCTGCTTGCTCATTGTAAAATAGCAAGGATTTTAGCAGTTGCAGGATGGAAATTCAGTTCGATAATGGTGTACAGATATGTCAGCTTGCAGTTTCCAACAGAGCCAAAACGAGAGTTAGGAGGGGCAAGGAATGTATCTTGCCAAGTGGAAAGGTGGGAGAGACTCAAACTGGCATGTGTTGTGTCCTTGGAACGTCTCAGCCTATGAGGCACACAGGCAGAGGAAAGAGTGCCGTCTCTGTGCCCAGGGAGGCTGGCAGGCTCCAGGATTCCTAGGACTGTTGTTCCACAAAGTTTCCCTTGTTTCTCTGGCTCTGGGATGAAGATAGTGCTGGGTGTACAGAATTAGAAATGGTTTGCCCTTTCTCTTCACCCAGTCTATTTTATTTGCTGCCAGGCTGTGCTTAAAGTGTTCAACCACAGTTATGCTCAGTAGTGGGGTTGGCAGCAGGGTGGGAGCAGCGTTAGCTCAGATTAGGCTTAGGTTGAAGCTGCAGCCTGTATTTGGGAAGGGGCTTACTTGCTGTGGGGTATGCCCAGTTTTTGCAGATCCTGCATGGTCTTGAAAAGTTCTTTTGTTAGAATTTTGCTAGCTGTGGTAGTGTCACCCTTGGTGCTGCAGTGAGATGTGGCACTGCGTGCTAGTGCCGCCAAGCATGTTCAAGGAGGAATAGCAGTTTTTATTGGGTAGGTCTTTGTTATAAGTTTATTCTCTATGAACTGAATGTTTCTCTATGTCTGAATATGTTTGTGCTTGTGCAGTGTCTCAATGAGAAAGTTCCTCATATCCTGCTTTTGTGTTTCTGGTTTTCTGTGTTCTTTTTTTCAGAACTCTATTAGACATAACCTATCCCTGCACAGCAAGTTTATTAAAGTCCATAATGAGGCCACAGGGAAGAGCTCTTGGTGGATGCTTAATCCTGAAGGTGGGAAAAGTGGAAAAGCACCAAGAAGAAGAGCTGCCTCCATGGATAACAGCAGCAAACTTGCAAAAGTCAGAGGTAAAGCATCTAGAAAGAAGCCTCCTCTCCAGTCTGCTCCAGAATCTACTGCTGACAGTCCTGGCTCCCAGTTCCCTAAGTGGCCTGGGAGCCCGTCCTCAAGAAGCAATGAGGACTCTGACATGTGGAACACGTTCAGACCTCGAACCAGTTCCAATGCAAGCACCATTAGTGCCAGGCTTTCTCCTATCCTGACAGAGCAGGATGACCTCCACGATGAAGAACTACTTCCTTCTCTGGTGTACTCTAGTGCATCCAGCAATGTTCCACCTACTGTGACTGAGGAGCTTGAACTCATTGATGGGTTAAATTTGATGTCTCCCAGCTCATCTGCATTATCTACCCAGCAGTCTGCCTCGAGTGGTCAGATCCAGAGAGATTCCAGCTTTTCCTTGCGGAATGCAGCTGGTCAGACCGCCAGTTTTGGCAATTCCCTGTTTAACCCTGTTGATATCTCACTACAAAGTTCTGTCAGCCATTTCTCTGCCCCTCAGAGCTTGGAAGCTCTTCTGACACCCAGCTCTCCACCTCCAAGGGATGTTATGATGACTCAGGTGGATCCAGTTCTTCCGCAGACTGGTAACAGGATGAACAGCCGAACTCTTCTGCTTCTAGGTGGACAAGCTACCCAGAGTAAGATGAGCTCAGGCAATCCACGAGGAAAGCCTACAGAGCAGCAGGCAGAACCAGTCAGTGCCAGTGTTTTGCCATCCACACTTCCTATAGTAACATCTCCTCAGAATACTGCCAGCATCACCAGTTTGAAGGCTCCACTTTCTGCAGCAACTGCCCAGTCAGCCCAGCTGGGCAGTCCGCTGCTTCTTTCTTCTGCTAGCCCTGCTCCCTTGGGATTAAACCAGGACAGGCTGCCCATTGACCTGGACATTGACATGTACATGGAAGACCTTGAATGCGATATGGATTACATTATCAACAGCGAACTTATGGATGGAGAAGGCTTGGACTTTAATTTTGAACCCATTCTGTCTACTTCCAACTATCCCAGCACCTCACAGGCCTCCAGCCATACCTGGGTACCAAGTTAACTTCAGGAGCACAAAAAGGTAGGTGTACTTACGTAAAATGCTACACCTCTGTAGTGGGAACAGCCTGTCTGGGATAGTTCGTGTGCCCTGCAGCAGTTAGATACTTCCTTGGAAGTGCGGTGCTCTTTGAGTAAAAAAGCTTCTGGGAGAGCTGCATTCACTTTTAAAAGGGGAAAAAGCTGTCTAAAGGTAGGTAGATTTAACTTACCAGGTAGTAAACTCCATTACAGAGTACAGCAGCAACCTGAATGACATTCCTGTTGTCTCTCACTACCTCAGGAGTGTTTCTTAAATACATGCAAGCTGTCCTGTGGTCCTTGGTGCATTCATTACCTGGGCTTTTTAAATATAAAGCAGAGAAGCTGAGGGAACGTTTACCAAAGGGTAGGGTCTAGTAGTGGTGAAGATGTGTCTATAATCAAATGCTTAAGAGGTAGAACATGAGCTCTTAACATCATAGTTATGGTCTTTTTCCGTATTATTATTCCATACTTAGTATGTGAATTGCTTAATCAATACAGAGGAGCTATCTGATATGAAAAAAAATGGATTTGCTTTGTTCCATGCATGAAGTTCACAGAATCCCAGCCTGGTTTGTGTTAGAAGGGACCTTAAAGCTCATCCGGTTCCAACCCCTGCCATGGGCAGGGCCCCCTTCCACTGGAGCAGGTTGCTCCAAGCCCCTGTGTCCACCCTAGCCTTGAACACTGCCAGGGAAGGAGCAGCCACAGCTTCTCTGGGCACCCTGTGCCAGCGCCTCAGCACCCTCACAGGGAAGAACTGCCTAAGCGCTCATCTCAGTTTCTAAGTTTGTAGGTAGATGGAGAATTTCTTTAAGTGGGCAAGATAAAGAGTTTTAGTGTAGGATTTCTAAAAATCCTTTTTTGTAGTCTCTTTGCTGCGAGCTGTTATTTGTGGTTGCTTAAGGTGGCGAGTCATTTTCCTTGCTGCTTTCTTGCAATGCCTCTGGTGTTAGCCAAGTCCTTCTTTAAACTTCCTTATCTTGCGTAGCTTCACTGGTGGCTTCCAGGAGTGCTTACTTTTGACCTTTGTGCTTTTGTTTTGTCTTTCCTTCTCAATTGTACTCTGAAGCTTGAAGCTGAGCAATTGTATCCTCCACTTGACTCTCCATTGGTCAAGGTCCCTTGTGATCTGTGCTTGTTCCTTGATGGAAACTGGCATCCTTTGAGCAGCAGGGCTGATAGATAGTAATCAACTCCTTATCTGTGTAGCCAGGATTCCCGCTGAGACTGAGATCTAACCATTCTCTTTATTTTTCTTCCTAGTGTCCTTCAGGTTTGAAGATCGGGTTCTGACTTCACTTCCCACCCTGGCAGAGAAAGAATGGAGCATGTTGGATTCTGTTTCCCTGTATACCATGCCTTGGCCAGAAGGGGCTGCCAGCTTGGGAAGAAGGGACATCCTGTGTCTGTCTGCAACAGGAAGAGCTTAAAAATAACAATCCTGTTGCATGTCATGGCTCTTCCTACAAACCTGCCCTGTCTTGAACCATCTGGAGAGACTCTGGGCTGTATGTGTCCGAAGAGGAGCACTGGTAAAAACCTTGGCTGGAAGACTCTGTGCCAGGCACTAGTGTCTTCCCATTTGAAGAGTTTGGTTTGCTGGAGGAATGTCTCGGTGGCTGTCCTCTCTCTGCTATGGCAGCAGGTCTCCCAGTGCCTCAGGCTAGTGGAAGGTTGGCTCTGCTCTCTTCTGGCATGCCTTCAGGGGCAGAGTAGTTGGATGTTTTAGTTAAGCCACCAGATTTGCGCTTGGTATTCCACAGGCTTGCAGAGGAATTGGAAGGAGCTTACTGGTGGAAAGCCTGTGGGAAAAGAGTGCGCTGTTTCAGGGCTTGGTTTCAGTGTGCCCATTCTGGAGTATCCGGCTTCATGCTGCAGGGAAGGGTGATGGTCGTGGTGTAGAAGGCTTCCTCTTGTCCACCTGAGTGGAACAGGAGGGCATAGAGTTTTTCACTGTGCCATCTGAGCCCCATTGAATCAGAAGCATGTTTCAAGAAGTCCCTATGCTGTTCTCAGCAATTTCCTGATACACCAGGCTGCTGTAAAATAAGCACAGGTGCTAATAGCTGTTCCTGGGACATCAAAACATCATTTTGGGTTTGTTTCTGATCTGTCTTGCTACAGCAGAAGAATGGAAAGCCTGGGTGTGGCCTTAACAGAGCCCTGGTTGCTTTTCAGAAGGGCATTTTCTATAGATGAAATATTTTTATACTAATCTGGGAACTTTCTACAGTGAATATGAAGCCAATGTTAAATGTGTCCCCATTAGGCGTATTGGGCATCTCTCCCTCTGAGAAGGTACCAGTGATGGACTTCTTTTTCAGAGCTATATTAGGAGTAAATGCATTTGATGTTTGATAATGTATATGATTGAGGGGAAAGAATTGGCGGGTCCCCATGGTTTCAAACCACCTTGGGGAGGACTTGTACATTATTGTAATCTATATGTAAAAGTAGTTGAAAATTACATAGATGCTTTTCTAAACCTTTTTAAATATATATTATATATTTTAATTGATAAATGAGAATATTGGATTAAAAAAAAAAGAAAACCACAACAACAACAAAAAAAAAAAAGCCAACAAAAAAATCCCACAACCCCGCATTCCCTGCATCTGTCCATGTGATACCAGGTAACACTACAGCATGGAAGGGAACAGCCCTAAGGCATTTTGGGCAAAGAAGCTGAAAACATCATTGGAAAAGCAGGAAGGGCAGCCCAGTGTGAGTGGGGAACAGCTGCTCTCCCCAGACCAGGCAGGAGGTGCCTGAATTCAGCCACAGCCACTCGGCCTCCTTCCTTGGCTGTGCTAAGAGCACGATGTAAGGAATGCTGATCATTAACAGCACGCTTATTCTCAGCTCATCACTTTTGGTAGCTGGACTGCAGCTGATACATAGAACAGATTCCCTAGTCTGCTAAGAAGATGGTGTGGACGGAGTCATGCTTAGGTCTGCTGGCACTCCTGGTAGGCTTAAGAAAGGCAGGATCAGTTGTATTTGGTAGCTCCCTTTTTGGTTTCTGCAAGGTTTGGTTTTCTTGACGAAGTTTCTGTTCCTATGGGAGGACTGGAAGCCTGTAGGCCCACCCTTAGGAATGTGCCTGGGATCCTGCTCTTTTTGTTCTTGCAGGCCAGTAGCTAGGAGTCAAAAGTTCAGTTTATTAGGTGTTGTGTCCTGTCTCGGTGTCCTTGCAGTGGCAGGATCTGTGTGAGACATGCTTTTGTGGTGTTCTGGTAGGCTTGGTCTGGCAGAAGGTGTTTCCAGTCCGTTCTGAAGATTTGTACCATGCAGTGCAATGAGCCATACTGTTTTACCACCTCGTCTGCTCTGTTTGCATGGGTTTAATTTCGTTTTCATTTGAGTGACAGTGGGAAAAGAAGTGGTTTATCTGGTTACCTGCAATAAGTAGTCTTCAGCAGTCTTACCTTTAGCGTGCTGTGCCATCAGAGCCTTTGAATCATTGGATAACCTTTGCTTTGAAGACTGCCTCCCTGGCAGACCTCATGGTGATGTTTCTAATTTACCCAGAGTCTGCATGTCTGGTGACACCTCATTGTAAAAACAAAAAGGCAAAGCCTAAGCTGGAACCCCAGGCCTTGCAGGCTGGAGTCATGTACTGACACTCTCACTGCAGCTAGTTTATGACACAGATGGATAGATACCCTTCCCACAGTCACCTGATGGCATGTGCTGCACAGAAGAATCTGTGGTTGTTCTGTGCTGCAGTTAATAGATCCAGAGGGATTTTCTTCCTTGGCACAGCTTGTCAGCTTGGGCCCTGAGGGAAAATGAACCCAATGATCTCCAGGGCAAGTTGACTGCCAGTGTTTCACAGCCTTTGATAGAACAAGACACTGGTATGTGTGGTCATGTTGCCTGAATCTCTATCTCATTTTCCATTAAAATGCAGTCCAAAGCAATAGGAAGGACAGTAGCGCCTATTCACAGGGGTTCTTCTTCCCATACTCCCAGGCTGGACTCTGGAGATAGTATTGGAGACAGGAGCACCTCTGGCTGGAGTGCTGCTGTAGCAGTGTGCTGACAGCAATGTCTGTCTTGCAGCAGTCTGTGCAGATGCTATCTCCACAACACAACAGGAGCCAGCAGAGGTTGAGGAAGTCTGAGAGTGCCTTAGTGCTGAGGATGGTATTCAGAGACTCATGGTGCTCCCACAGTGCTCAGTAAGTCATGAATATAACATTGCAGGCTAAAGCAGGCAACTTGGCTTCTCATTTCTGTGTGTAGCAGAACAGCATGGATCACAAGCACAGTGGTCAGGGATGCAGAGAATTCAGGACTGCTCCAGCCCCTTCTGAAATCACTTCCTTTTCATAAACCTTGAGCTTTTCTAGGCTGGGGCAGTTCCTTGTAGGACACAGGAGACTTTAAATTTTCTAAACTGCTGCTTGCTGAAAGGCTGAACCTGACTCAACACTTGTCCACTTCTTTGTATTCTTGCTGAAAGTGTTTGGTGCTGACTGCAGCTGGATTCAGGAGCACGTCTTGGTGGATCTTCATCCTACAGACCCCATGCCTGTGGGCTAGTGTTTGCTCTAGGGAAGGATTGGGCTAGGATTTTGAGAGCAACTGTGAGCTGGTTGGGGAGGGAAGGGGCCAGTGACATGGGGAGCGATGCTCCTTGGTAAGTGCCTGAGGGGAGTGTGCAGGGGACTTACGTTGTGCTGTGTGGGTTTTCCTTGTCCTCACGAAGCTTGGGTAACAAGTTTCTTCATCTCCAGAGGATCCAATGCCATCTTCCATAGTGTGAAGCCACTGTGCAGCTCTGGGCTGCAAAGATTTGGGTTGCTATGCCTGTGAAGCCTAGTATGAGGCAGACTCATAGCCTTGATTTCCACCTGGTTTAGCAAACTGCTTGAGCCTTCTTTGTAACAAGTGCATTTTGCTCTGCTCCCAGCTTTCTCTCAGAGCTTGGAATATTGAAAGCTTCTTGGAGCCCTTAATTTTCTTTTTTGGTGTGTCTAAACCTATGTCATCCCCTACTCTGCTGAGTAAAGCCAGCAGTCAGATCATCCTAGTAAGCAGGAGGAATGAAGCGTTTCAGAGCCCAAGTGCATTCATAAGCTAGTTTCATACCAGAAGCGAGTAGCGCTAATCAGCTTTTCCAAAGGAAATGCCTAGAAAGCTCTTACGTATACGATAATTTCTTAATTCTCTTACTTAGTTGCTTATTTATAGCCACACTCCAATGCTTCAGGGCTAGCGGTGCTCCAGGAATGAGAAACCTGTGTCTGGTGCCACAGGTAGAAGTGCCTTGGGAGTGATGGCCTGGATGTCACCACAATAATACTCAAGTTTGGACCCATTATCAAAAGAACACAACAGGAAATCAGTCAGCTCTGGGCATGAACGTGAGCAGGGGTAGCTTACTTAGGGTTTGCCTCAGTTGCAAGGAAAACGTTCTAATTGAGGTGGGGAAAAGCCAGCAAGAGGCGACTCCTGAAGCCTGCAAGATCTGCCCATGTGAAAGCTCTGTAGCATGTGGCAATCCACGACCATAGTTGCTCTCCCTTCAAGAAAGGGAACCCCTCTCCTCAGTACCTTTTATGTCTCTCCCTGCAGCCGGTGTGTCTGCAGGTGATGGAAGACCATCTCTGAGTGGAATCAAACCTTCATCCAGGATTGTGATGTAGAGCAGGGAGGTGAGGCAGCAGGAGCTTAATGTCAAAGAGCTGCTGGTGTTGCACTGATGTTCTCTGGCTAAGGTAGTGTTACAGTGTGTGATAGAAAGTGATGCTTGCAGCTGGTGCCGTGGTGCTCCCCAAGGTGTCTTTGCGAGGTTTGGCTACACAGAGATAGGTCACTGCTCCTGAAAGGAGCTCTGTTCATCAGGCGGCAGGGATGGTTCTGTGAAATGATACTTGCAGCACAGCAGAGCCTTCACTGGGTGTGATCCCAGGAGGGTTCCTGCACTGCTGGCACAGACATTGCTGCGCTCAGTTTCCAGCATCCCCCTGCACTCCTGCACCCACTCCTCACCGTTCTTTTCTTTACATAGGAAAGTCTGGTTCTGCTTGCTCCCGGGAGCAGCGGAGCCCCGCACCGCCGCAGGCCCATCTGTGCTGCCAAGGCTGTAGAACGTGCTAGACTAGGGGAGAATGTTTGACAAATAAAAACCTGTAATCCTCGCTGTGTCTCCTGCAGTTTGTTCTGCTTCTCGGGCAAGGTCCAGTTATTTGCTCCTTGCCCTTGGCTTCTACCCTCTGCCTCTTGCTGGGGCAGCCCATCTGAAATGCCCCTGAGCTGCCAGAGGTGGAGGGGTGTCAGTGGGGCAGCCCACAAAGGCTCTGGTGTTTTCTGCAGTGCAGAACCATGGTAACAACTTGCTGGTGGTTTATGGGGACCCGTGGGGATGCCAAGCCCTAAAACTGACCCTGGGGAGTTCTAGCTTCTGCAGGGCTAGTCTAGAGTCCTCCTTGCCCTTGTAGACCTCTGCGTGCAGGAGATGACTGTTCATTTTGTATAGCCACATTCAAATGTGTTTGAGTGTCAGCAATTCTACCAGTTATCTTTAGGGATAGGTGGATTTCTGGTACTCTCTTCTTTCAGCCGCCTCAGGCACAAGCAGATGCTGATGCTTTGTTAGGACAGATGAGCATGTGAGTTGAGCTTTTGTCTTTGCTTGCAGGCCCCAAGTCCTCCATCAGCGAAAGGGAGGTTACTACACCTGAGGAATGCTTTTGATATAGAAAGGTAATGGCTTGGAGCTCCCCATCAAAGGGGGCATGAATGTCAGAGTGGAAGCCAGGAGGTGGCTATTGCATGGGACTGCTCAGGGGTGTACAAGTGGGGTAAGAGGCCTCTCTGGTTAGGAGCAGGCTTCAGCTAAGTGCCTTAAGGCCTCCTCCCTTGACAAGAAGCAGGTAGGAATGCAGATACAGGCTGAGCCAGTGAAGCAGCTTTTGAGGAACGTGATGGAGCCCTTGAATCAAAACCCATCATTTGAACTGTGAGGGTGCTGAGGCACTGGCACAGGGTCCCAGAGAAGCTGTGGCTGCCCCATCCCTGGCAGTGTTCAAGGCCAGGTTGGACACAGGGGCTTGGAGCAATCTGCTTTAGTGGAAGGTGTCCATGCCCGTGGCAGGGGTTGGAACTGGGTGAGCTTTGAGCTCCCTTCCAACCCAAGCCATTTCTGTGATGTAAGTAAGTCTGTGTTCACAACAGGGATGGAGCTGCAGGACATGGAGCCCCTCTGCCCTGGGGGTACTCTGTGCACCACAGCTCAGGACAGACCTTGCAGAAGATAAGACCAGAGCTTTGATCATGTGGCTTTGGAGTGGAGGCAGGTAAGTTCAGAGAGAAACTGGTGAAAGATTGCACTGACCTGGTTAGGCATGGAGCAAAGTTAGGGTGTTTACAGAGCCAGTCTCTGAAAACGGGAGCTCCTTAGGGAAGCTGCCTGTCCTGTATCTGCTCCTTGGGCACTTAGTGCTTTCTGCACAAGTATAACATGGATGCTGTTGGAGAAGAAAATGCCAGGGGTGGATTTTGCAGATTGGGTCGGAGTGGATGCACTCAAAACTTGACCGTGCATTCCCCCATCTAATGTCTTTTATCCCATTTGGTACTTTGTACTTCCGCATTGCCAGGGAGAGCAGAGCATGGAATAGATGCCAGGCTGGGACCAGGGTTTGTTGGCTCAGGGTAGTCCCAATAGCTATGGGGGTTCAGCAGACCTAGTTTGCAGTAGGCCAGGCTTTCTTGGAGACCTTGGCTCCCTCCGCTTGTCACCACAGGCATTCTGCCCTATGGAGGAGGTGCTTGTAGAGCAACTGCACCAACTTCACCAGCTTTACTGCTCAGCTCAGGTTCTGGCCAGGGACCTGTTTTCTCTGGTGCTTGCTGGTTGATGGACGTTTCTGTGCTACCAGTGATGGGACCATGTGTTAGAGCACGCTGGGAGAGGCTGCTGCACTGTTTCACATGACTTGTGGTGGAGGAGCTGGCACATGGGAAAGGCACTGCTGGGCAGTGGGGAGATGGAGGAGGCACGCTGTGGGCTCATGGCAGACGGGGCTGTCCCCAGCTCCCATGTGCTGGTTTTACCCCCTCCACCTCTGCTAAGACCAGCAGCCACCGGTCTGCTCCTGCTGGGTGCTTGGCAGGGCTGTGGCAGTGAGCGTTGTGCTGCTCGCTGTTCACTGCAGGCCGAGGACCCACTGCTCCTGCCCCCCGCAGCCTGGGGACAGCTCGGCTGCTGCAGAGCCAGTCCCGGCTGACCCTCGCCTTGCCTTCATGCTCCAGGGTCCTGCAGCAGAGCCCATGACTGCTGTGGATGTGTGCCCCCATCCTGCCCTCCGCAGGTCCAGGTAAGGTCGCCGTGCCCTGGCTCCCAAGAAGGTGTGCTGGGCATCCTGCAGATCCCTGCATAGGAACCTGGCAGCTCTCCTCCCTGTCACAGTGCAATGGAGGAGCAGTCTTGTCTGAGCAGGTGAAGGAGGCAGCAGGGCAGGGTCAAAGCATTGAAGTTGGGTTTCAAAAGGTGAGCTGCAGTTACTGGTGTGGGTGTTGAACTGTCCTATAAGGTCTGGTCAATGCGGCCCTTCAGGTTTCTCCAGTGACAGAATCCCCCACACTCATCTGCTGCAAGACCTGCTTAGGATGTGATGGGAACTTTGGTGTATCTGGCGTAGGTGGTTGCTTCATCTGCTGCATTCTGCTGCTCTGAGACCCTGAGAGGACAAGTTGTTCCTGTTGGAGATGGGGACTGGTGCTCTTTCCTGGCCTTGCCAGCAGCAAGGTCCTGGTCAGGGTCATAGTCCATGGAGCCCTTTGTCTTGCTGCTGCAGCTGGTGCTTGTTCTGTGAGTTGGAGCAAGCTGCAGCTCCCCTGGCTTCTGCACAGCCACCTGTGTGTGCATAGATGGGGGGCAAACGGGAACCTGCTTTGCATCCATTACTGGCAGTGTTCAAGGCCAGGTTGGATGGGGCTTGGAGCAACCTGCTCTAGTGGGAAGTGTCACTGCCTGTGGCAGGGGTCGGAATCGGATGAGCTTTAAGGTCCCTCCCAACACAAACCAGGCTGGGGTTCTATGATTTTATGATGTCCTGGGGCTGGGCAGCAGAGCTGGCTGGGGATGCACTGCTCCCTTCTGAAGGGCTCACCCCTCCTGGGAGCTGGCTCCTGTGCATGACCCCCAGCCCTATGGGTACAGCCTGCTTTGCAGGGGCAGAACAGTGAGGCTGCGGCACTGACCCACAAGCAGGAACCCTCCCCAGCATCTGGCAGAAACGAGGCACACAGCCATGTCAAACATAATGTATTTATAGCAAAAATAGGCTTATTTTCTGTAGCTTCCATACACAAGGTTTTCTCCCCCTACCTTTACACAGTAAACACTTTGAGTGCAGCAGCGAGTGTGGGGCTCAGGCTCCCCCATGGCGTTGCCTCCCGCTGTGGCTGCTCTCCATGCTGAATCCCCCAACCCTCCCACCGTGGGGCTGTGGCACAAGTGGGGAGCAGCGGGGGGGAGTGGGGGTGCACACTTGTGACCACGGGCAGAGGCTGTCTCCATTCACATGGGGTGGTGCCACTCCAGGAAGCCCCCCCAGAGTCAAGGAGATGCTTCTGCACCACGAGGTGAAGCAGCAAGTGACCAGGTTTCGGACTTCATTCTCACATGCTGGTAACCATACACACTTCACATTAACTCAGAAGCCTCTCTTGTTCCTCCAGCCCCTCTGCTGCTGATGGGCAGAGGAAGGGCTGTGGGGCAAGCTCACTGCTAGCAACTGCCCAAAGCCTCCTGCAGCACCTGAGCGCTGTCAGAGACCTCACCCCCCAACAGCAAAGGCAGAGCACGGGGGGGGGGGCGGTGCCAGCAGGAGTTTAGTCTGCAGCAAACTCCTCTACCCGGAGGGGTCTGGCACACAGACCGGACGTGCAGGCCGCCAGCACAGCCCCTTCCCACCCCGACTGCTCCCCTGTGCCTGATCCTGCAGCTCAGCACACGGCTGCTTCCCCGTGAGCTGCAGCTCCTGATCGGCGCAGGGGAGCAGCTCTGCCCTCCCTGCCCTCGGCCACGGCTCCTGTGGCACCTGGGCTCCGAGCTCCAACACAGCCCCGCTCCAGTCCCACCTCCCCCTGCCCTGTGTCTTCGGCAGTCCTCAGCCAGGGTCAAGTCTCCAGGATCACATCAACATCTCAGCAGCACGGACTTGCCTCACAGTTTGGTAATTGCACGTAATGGGGCCACTCAGTGAGCCCCACAAGGGGGAAAAGGGAACAAGACAGTCAAGTAAACTAAATTGAGTAATCCCTCGCCGTCCATCCCAGCACGAGTCCAGAGAGAGGACGCTGCCTGGCCCTGCCGCAGCGCAGCTCCCCACAGCCTAGGAGACCATGTACTGGGTGATGGCCTGCAACGCGTACAGCAGCTCCGCCTGCATCCGGGCTTCCAGGATGAGCAAGTTCACGTGGACCTGTGGGACAAGCAAAAGCAGTTGAGGCCACTGCAGCGGGGCAGGCAGCGGGGCAGGCAGCGGGGCAGGCAGCGGGGCAGGCAGCGGGGCAGGCAGGCACCCATGGGTTGGCAGGGAGGCTTTTCCACTTTTCCCAGCACTTCCCCTGGGTTCCTCCTGGCCCTGCAGGCTGTGGTTGCCTCCCGGTGCTGTACTGTGCCCAGCACCCACCGCAGCCGCTGTGCCAAGAGCTGCTTGAGGCTCTTCCTAGTGTGACGGTGGCCCTGGAGCCCCCATGGCACCACTGTGCTCAGTGCCCTGTGGGCAGCCCCATGCCAGGCCAACCCCAACTCCTCACAGCTTCCATCCCCTCCACCCACCTGGTTTGGTGGCTCAAACGCTTCCCATGCGCCCCCCAAGCACCTCAGCCTCTGCCCACTGGGCCTGGAAGGACTGTCCCACCTTCTCACTGTGCTTGAACTGCTTCCAGAATCTGTCAAACATTTCTGAGTTTGTCTTCTCTGGGTAGCAGGTTACAGTTTTAATGTAAACTTTGAGCACTCGCTCCAGGAGCTGATTCACTTCTGCATAGTCGTAGTCATCGTACCTGTGGGGAGCACAGGGGCGACTCGTGGCCAGCACATCACTGCAGCACCTCACCTGTGCTCTGCTTGGCCAGGGGCACATGGCAGTGGCCACCAGGCACTGAAGTCCCAACCCTGAAGAGCCCTGGCCAAAACCAAGCATCTCTCCCCTGCCTATGCAGCCAGGTAGGCAATTCCCCTCTGTTGCTTCCTCAAGCCCATCTGCAAGCCAAGTGCCCGACCCTCCTCCCTCCTGCCTGAGCTCAGTTTCCTGCCCGTGACCACAAGGTTGGTTTCCCTACCTAATGCCAAACATGCAGTGAATGTAGTTCCAGATGCCTCGCTTGAAGACAGAGGGATCGCAGCCTTGCCGCTTGGCCATGGTGCTGCTTTGCAGACCATCCACCATACGAAACTTCTCATCCAGGAGGTGCCCGATGTCAGAGTAGAGGCGGTTGACCAGTGAGAAGCCGTGGTCTTCCCAGGAGTAATCCTGTTGAGCACAGCAAGAGCCTTTCACAACTGCAAATAGGATCCTGGGGCGTGTTTCCAGGAATGAAGGGCTGGAGAACTCAGGATGCAGCAGAATTCAATAGGTTTGCTCTGGGGGTGGTTCTGCCACAAACCACAACACCCCTCATCAGGCAGGTTTTGAACCTGGCCTCTGTGAGATGCGAAGGACTCAGCAGTCCAGAGGGACAGGAGCCCCTGGTCCCTTCCCTCTCCCCAGGGCTCATGGGGCCAGTCCCCTCTGAGCTGAGCTTCCCTGCACAGACAGGGTACCAAAGCAGCTGTGCCAGATGTGTGCTGGACAGACACCCTGCAGCTGCAGGGAGGACAGCAGAGGTAGGAAGAGCAGGAACCTCACCTGGACTCTGAATACCTGCGTCTGATCCTCATCACGCCGGGCAAAGTCCTGGTACCCAAAGTCAGGGTCCTGCATGTAGCACGCGAGGTTGGCAGTGCTGCTGACTGCCCCATCGGCATCTGCGAGAGGGGAGAGCCCCGCGGATGGGGCAGCCCAATGCTCAGCCCTCTTGTTCCTCCCCGCTGAGCTCCCATCCTGCACACCCACCTCCACTCATGCCTCTCACCTTCCTCTCGGTCCTGCTGCAGCCTGCTCTCCTCTCTGCCTTCTGTCTCCACGTGGATCCGCTGCATGCGTTCCCGGAGGGAATCCAGCTCCATGCAGGAGTCCAGGGACTGCACAGACACAGGCTTGGGGTGAGGGCAGCAGCCCCGGCCACAGCCCTGGCCCCCACACACCCACCTCAAGGGCTCACCCGCTTGCGGTTGATGCGCAGCAGCTCCTGGCTGCAGCTGGTGCCGGTGGTGGCTTCGCAGAAACACTGATTCCCAGGGGATAAAGGCTTCAGCACGCCCCGGCCCCCCGGCCCCTCGTCCTGCTCACAGCCACAGCCGAACACAAAGCTGGCGAGTGCATGGCAGTGGGCCAGGAGGACAACAGCATGCACCAGCTCTGCCAGTGACCAGCTCCACTCGCTGATCTTCAGCAGTTTCTGTAGGACATGGACAGAGAGCTGTAGGACACAGCCAAGGTGTCAGCCCCCCCGGCGGATGCTGCTGTCCCTGTCTGACAGCCCCTCTGCCAATACCTCGATGTGCTCCTTGGTGATGAGCCATGGCCGGTGCGCCAGGATCTTGTTGATCTCGTTGAGGTTGCGGAGTTTGGGGGGGATGAAGCTGAGGCCACGCAGCCACTGGGGATCTCCCCCCGCGCGCAGGAACTGCAGCACGTGCAGGTTCACCAGGTACCGGCACTGGTGCCGAGCGGCTGCCTGCAGGAGCAGCATGTCACCAGAGCCGCACTGCAGGACCAGCACCCCGGGACCCTGCACCCACCTCACCCAGCCCCAGCACACCCTGAATGTGGCCTCTGCAGAGGAGCCTGAGCACAGGCTCCTGATGAAAGGGAGCCCTCCCCGTGTCCCTGGGCAGTCCTGGCAGTGCTCACCATGATGGCGATGTAGTGCCGGCAGTCAAACGGCAGTGGCCCATCCATGTGCATCAGGTAGTGCTGCATCTTGAGGAAGCTGTCAAGGTACTGCGGGTGGTAGCCCATCTGCTGGGTGACCGCCTCCAGCCGCCCCCAGCTTGCCAACACCTTCATGAAAAGGAGCTGGGGCCGCTCAGGATCGCTGCCGGACATCTTCACTACCTGTGGGGAACACTCCACTGAGCTCTCCCTGCAGCAGCAGCGTGTCCCAAGGGCCTGGGATTCCCTCTCCTGGCTTGGTACTCCCAGAGGGACACCATGAGGTCAGAGGGCCAGGGGAGCTGGGCACTGCTTGGTGCAGTCACTGCTAGCAGCAGGCTGCAAGAAACACAGGTTGGTCTCTGCCAGGGAGAGGGCACTGCCTGGAGAGCAATGGGCAAACCACTGACGTCTTGCAGGCTGAAGCAAAGGCAAGGCCTCCTAGGATGGAGCATCCCATCACCCTTCCCACCGGCACCAAGCTCACAGGCCCCTGCACTGGAAAGCCAAGGGGGAAGCGATGTCTTTACACCCACCATATGGTCAGGAGCACACTGAGGGGCTCAGAGGTGCCCCATGCAGGTCCTGCAGCATGAGACCCAACCACCAGTGAAAACACAAGTAGGAATGTGGCAAGGGGCATCCATCCATGGCCCCTGTACCACAGAGAGGGTGGCCGGAGCAGAGAGCAGGGATGTGTAACACACAGCTCCTGTGGACCCCTGGCTGTGCTCCAACCTCCCACCCAACAGCGGGCCTGTGCTTGCAGCTTAGCCACTGATCCAGAAGCCACCACTCCTGAGCCTGGGCATCACCCTTGGGTGCAGCGGGTGCTCTCCCCCTCCCAAGCTCAAACCCAAATCTCTCCTGGGAGCAACCGGCCCTGCTGACACTGCTTCCTTCCACCGGCAACTGCAGCATCGCGGCAGCAAACCAGGAGCACTGCTGGAGACCAATGCCTGCTCCACTGTGACCTCGGGCTGTCCCTGCCCCGCAGAGCACGGAGCAGTCGCAGGAACAAACTATGGCTGTTTTCTACCATCCTGCAATTCTCAGCAACACACCATTGCTCAGGATCAAAAGATTTACTCAATGCTGTTTGGAGCTTTCTCTTTGCTCCCTCTGACCAAATGGGTCCAAAAAAAGCACTCAAAACTCAAATTGAAACTGTATGGGGTGAAGCACACCAGCTTATCTGTCCCAAAGGAGAAGGTGCAAACCAGAGGAGACCTGTGAAAGTCCCCCCCAAAGTCTCTCTGCTCAGGGGAATGCACAAGACATTGGTGGAACATCATGAACATGAAGTGAAATGTCCCTGAGGACACCTACACACTGCAGCCAACTGGTTTTCTCTTGGTGGGCAGAGGTGGAGGAGCAAGGGGCCCTTCTGCTCCAAGGAGAATGTGATCTCCAGCAAGGAGCCACACCACCAGCTTATAGCTCCAGGTCTCCTTGCTGTTTGTCCAGGTGATGATGGAGTGAGGGACCAGGCAGACACGGCTTAGAAGGGGAGGATGAAGATGCAGGGCAGCCTCCACATCGGCTGGGCTCTCCTGCCCGCTCCCTCCGGCAATGGCTGAGCCCGGGGTCCCCCCGGCACTGCCTCGTGCACTGCCCCCGGGCCACCTTCTTCAACCTCTCCAGCTAAGCCTGCTCCTCCTCGTCCCTGCACGCTGAGCGGGGGACGCATCCCTCACCCCCCCGCGGGTCCTTCCCGTGCCTGAGACCCGTGAACCCCCACAGGCACCCCTTGCGCTGCCCGAGCAGACAACCGGCGGGGGGCACCGTGAGAGTCTACCGGGCAGGAGGCCCTGCGCCCGGAGCGAGCACGGGCAGCGCCGGAAGCCGCGGGTGAGGGCCCGGGGACCTCGAGGCTCCGCCTGCCCCCCGCCCGCCACCCCCGGGGCTCCGCTCCCGCGCGAGGCGACACCGCGACCCTGGCGGTACCGGTGGCTCCGCCGGTGATGCTCGCTGAGGACCCGGCCGCAGCGGGCACCCCAGCCCGCTCCACACCCCGGTTCTCGAGGGGACGTGAAAACTGCTATTGCCGGCGGTGGGGGTCCCGACGGTGGGGCTGGCGGCCCGTAACTGCGGCCCCATTGTGCGAGCGGCGGCGGCAGCGCCCCCGGTGCGCGGCGCGAGCAGTGCAGGCGGAGAGAGAAAAACAAGTTTGATTGGCAGTGATGGAGGCACGGCGCCTCCCGCATCCCGCACAAAGGGGACGGGGACGGCGCTGCCGCACCGGTACCGGGCCGCCGGACACCGCATCGAGAGAGCGCTCCCCCTCCTACCCCGCGTAGCACCGCCGGGGGACGGGAATGCGCTGGCCTGCGGTGCTGCGGCCGGGCCAGGCCGGTGGCGGAGAGCAGAGCGGAGCCGGGTGCTCCGGTACGGGCTCCGGCGGCGGCGGGGCGGGTCCTACCTGCCCGGGCAGCCGCTGGCACCGGCTTCCTCGGGGGTGCTCCACGCTCTGTGGACACACGATCATCGTGGGTCCCCGTCAAGCCGGTGACCGGCACCGCTCCCGCCCGCCCCGTCCCGGCCGCCGGCAGCACTGACCGGGGGCTCCGCGGTAGCCCCAACCACCGCGCCTCCACCAATCACAGCCGTGAGGAGGCGGGGCCTCCGCCGCCACTCCACCAATCGGCGGCGACGGGGCGGGAGCCGGCGAACCACGTGGGCAGGGACGGAAAGTTACCTGTCCGTCAAGCGCGGAGGACACGCCCACCCGCTGCAGCAGCTGCTCGCCGCTGGGGGGCGCTACGGCACAGCGGGAGGAACCGAGTCCCCGCGTCCCCCGTACCCGCGTGCTCCTATACCTGCATCCCCTGTACCTGCATCCCCTGTACCTGCATCCCCTGTACCTGCATCCCCCTATACCTGCATCCTCTATACCTGCATCCCCTGTACCTGCATCCCCTGTACCTGCATCCTCTCTCTATACCTGCATCCCCTGTACCCGCACCCCCTGTACCCGCATAGCCTGTACCCGCATCGCCTGTACCCGCATCGCCTGTACCCGCATCCCCTCTACCTGCATCCCCTCTACCCGCATCCCCTCTACCCGCATCCCCTGTACCCGCATCCCCTGTACCCGTATCCCCTGTACCCGCATCCCCTGTACCTGCATCCTCTCTCTATACCTGCATCCCCTGTACCCGCACCCCCT
>JASSUY010016042.1:0-13773 GCA_032466535.1 Forpus xanthops | reverse complement strand
TTGAAGAAATATGGAAAACAGCCATAAAGGACATGAAACCTTGTTTGACTGAATGCCATCTGCATAGAGAACTGTGACAGATTCTAGCTACCCCTGATTCTACAGTCTCGCTTTTTTACAAAATAATTTTGCAAGTAGTGGTGTTCTTGACACCAGGAAAATGAGGTTATGAAGTTTGACGTGATGAATACCTGGGGGAAAAAGGGAGAGGGTAAGAAAAGATAATGTTGAAAAAAAAACTATTCAAACTTTGACTAATAGGCAATACAATCAAAATGCCAAATGTGACATGGAAAATACTGAAGTACACCAAAAGAAAATGGATGAAAGCAATTACAGAAGAATTCACTGGAAGTTGGACTGAGAAATATTTCTCTTAAATCAGAAGCATAGACCTCAACAAAAGAAGTAAAAAAAAAAAGGAAAAGCAAGGATGGCTTATAGATGAACAAAAAATAGGAAACGTCCAGTTTAAAACAAACAAACAAACAAAAAAAAAAAAAAACCAACAAAACCAACTGGTCAGAGAAAAGAAACTTAGTATAGCTTAACTAATGAAAGAACACATAACAGGTAATGGTTAAATATTGTCCCATAACCTGGAATTAACAGTGAAAGCTAAATATTAGAGTAAATATTGTTTGGGAACAGCATGTGGTGTATAAGCCGTGTAAACTTTTGTTTTCATGGAGAGAGATGAGACCACTGAAAGACTTGTAGGAGCTCATAGCTCATACCCAGAGTTCATATACTACCAGCTGGGTAAAGCTTAAACTGCAGTGTTTGAGCTGTTTGGCATCACTTCTTTTACAAAAATACTGGTTGTAGAGGCTGTCAATCTAAGCTACAGCATCCTACTCAGTGCAGGTCTAGGAATGTGTATCAAAGTAAGCATGACATGATGCTGCTCTAGTTCAAAAGATAAAGTAGGATCCTTGATCCCATTAGACAGTCATATTCTGCTAGGTACTCTTAACTGTGCAAAGGAATCTCTGACATTTTGTTATCAACATGGTCTCAGCTAATTACAGAACTCCTGTTACAGGGGAAATGGGAAGTGAGACAGTCTAAGAAGTTTCTTTTGAATTGTGAATAAGGGATTGATATCTGAAATAAATTAAGAATGCACTAGAGGCCTACTGCAAAAAAGAGTGCTCCACTTGCAGCCTTACTCACAAAATACATTTCTTGCTTGAATTAAAAGATTGTCAATAGGTTCATTACGTGCTTGTCACAAGTACGGTAAATTAGCATTTATCTGAAAATTGTTTTAAACCTGATGAAGGAGCAGCTCATAATGCATTTCTTACCTACAAGCTTTCAAACAAACAATGGCAACTATATGTGAAAATGTAAAACTCACTAAAAAGGTTACATGATTTCTAGAAACTACATAAATAATAAAGTAATGATAAAGAATATCATCTAATCCTATGAATATGTAATACAAAGAAGTGAAAGGTAGTGACTATCCTTGCTCAGACTAAATAAAACACGTCACCACATTAAGCTTCTATGAATATTAAATATTCATAAAAACATAACATACTTTGTTTCCATTTCCATTTCAAAATATTCCAGAATGCCTGCATAACTAAAACCTTATGTCTGCATCCACAGCTTCAACTGTTTAAGGAGGATACGGCCTTGTGTTCAGTGATGTATACGTTACAAATATAAAACCCAGAACTCTGATTTCTGTAAGATCACTGTCACTCCATTGATATTAACAGGAGCTTCTACTGGTTTCAATTTCTTTCACCAAGATCCACATTAACTCCATATATAATACAGCTATCACTTATGAATGCAGTGAAGGTATCACTTCAATGGAATGCAACAGCTGTTTAATAAATCACAACAAAATTGCACAGCAGCTGCAGATAACAGTTGAAGAAAACTAATTCAGCTTTCCTCTGCAGTGAGAGTTTAGCTAGGATGGTCGTACCCAAACTGAAATTTGGAACAATACTTTAATACTTACAGAATTTCATTATCAAACAAGAATGTATTTAATCAGAACATTTTCATTATTAACTTTAAAGTGTGTTTTTATTTTGTTGCAACTGTTGTATCTTCACATACCCAAGTAACATTGTTCAGTATTTCAACTTTCCCTACAATATTAGCATATCCATAATGCACTTTCCATTTTTTCCTATTATTATATAGAAATATTATATAGTCTTGTGTCATATACAAAAAGTTACTCTTCCAGAAGCTAACCTTATAAAGGTGTAATTCTCTCTCTGAAGAAACTGTACATACTGTTTGGTCTGAATCTTAATCATATCCCATGGGTAGTCTTCCTTGATTGCAAATGTGCATAAAAAAGTATAAACCTAAATTGAAGTTTTTATTCCAAACTGTGTTATTTTATTTTTCTCTTAACCCTTGCTTCTTTTTTTACTTCAGAGACCTGACTTTTTGTCAAAAAATCATTATCTGCTGTCCTAAAGGGCTGCTCCCGTGTCTTTACGTGGGGTAAGGACACAGTGAGCCATGAAATCAGCAAGAAAATTTACACAATATGAAAACAGTGCATTTATCAATACAGAACTTGCTCAGGCATTATTTGCAGAAATATTATTGGCATGGACTTACCTGTAGGGGATCCCTCCATGACATGGCCAACATAGGGTCCATCTTTAAACAATGGCTTGTTATCATTTTGATCAATAACTAAAACTTCCAGGCGAACTGGACCATCAATTATTTTCCCATTCACATCAGTGATCTCAACTTCAAGCTGTATGAACAAAAAGAGAGGAATAAATTCATTAGTTCACTATCACAGTGAGCAAGGAGTAAGGAAAAAAACCTACCAAGGATGGTACTCACAGCCCATTCTTTTGGACTAAGTTCAGATCAGATTTTCAAATTAAGCAAAAAAGAAAGATGTGCATTCAAATAAAGATGCCCTGTGGCAACTTGAAAATACCAGATTCCCTGAATAAAAAGTTATTAATGTGCAAGAGGAAAAGGACCCCTTATAAATTCAAAACTAACCATGTGACCATTTGGGGGGGGGTTGTTTTTGCTTTCTTACCCTTTTCAAGCACATTTGGAGTGGGCACATATGGAACTATCATGGTGTAACTTCACATATCATTTAATGCTCAGTTAAAGGCCTTTTTTTTTTTTTTTTTTGCTTGAAAGCTAGAACACATTAGACATATTGAATACATTTTCTCAGTGCTGACAGTATGAAGTATTATGTTAGGTAACTTTGGCAGTTCTCCAGGTTTTCTAAGAAGATATGGAAACAACAACAAACACAGTCTTATATAAACAGATATATATACACATACACACACTCATACCCCAATGAATGAAAGCACTTGTTGAATGTGAAGCCAATATAGACCCCTGAAGATTTGTGTGTACTTCCTCTACTAACAAAATGTGTCAAGAAAAGTCATACTGTATATCTAAACTCTCCAATCTGCTTGCAATGTAAAGTCACAATGAGTTACCAAAACTTAATCAGCTGTTAGGGCAAAGCATGCCAAAACTTCTTAGATAATAGAAAAGACCAAATGAGATTGTAAGTGCATGCTGTACCTGCAGTAAAGCAAATCAGTAAAATACAGCAATAAATAGATCAGAGGCACATCTCTCATATTCACCTACCCTACGCGTCCCCAGACTCAAGTCTTTAATGGAGTTAAGCCAGCCAGAAAATGAATCTGAGCGCAAATGGTAATATCACTCTCTTCCAGTCTTTCCCAGAGAAAGTGGCAGCAGCAGGGGTTGGAAGTCTCTGAGCATTTTGTTTATTCTGTTAATTTATTCTTCATTGCCATGTCTTATACCTTTAAGTTATTTATAAGTTAGTGATAAAGCCTACTGGGAAAGAATTAGGTCAGAATTCTAATCCGTTATTAAAATGGATAGCTTATTATCACATCTGCCTGCATTTAGTTATGCTTATAAATACATTTGACTTATATAATTCAATATGCTGGGTGCAAGTAGGAGCATTAGTTATGATATGTCTACTCATGTAGGTTATTTGTAAATAGTGTCACAGTCCATTCTAACCTCTGCTCTCTTCTTGTCCTCACTTCTTGAGCAATTGTTCTTGCAAGCCTTTCCCAAGTCTCATTTTCTCTAAATATATAGTTTAACAACTAAAAAGCAAACTCTGATGTGAAGTCAACTTATTTATGTGGCACTGTCACAGCTGAAGCTTTAGGGTTACATGCCCCTGCAATACCCAGGGCTTGTTCAACTCTGTACTCTACAGTCAATGTAGTAATTTTAGGATTACATATGATGTGATGGGGAATAGGAAAGAAAGTGCTGCCTTATTACTGAGCAATAGTAAAGCTAGATAATTTTCAGTACAGTTGGAAACTGCTGACAAAAAGAATCATAGAATTCTTGGGCTGGTAAGAGAATATTAAAGGTCATCTAGCTCCAGACCCTTTGCAGTGAGCAAGGACATCTTCAACTAAATCGGATTACTCAGTGCTGCACCAAGCCTCGCCTCGGATATTCCCAGGAATGTTGCCTCCAGATGTCTCCCTGGAACCTTCTTTTCTCCAGGCTAAGTCTAACTCTCTCAGCCATTCTTCAATAAGAGAAGTGCTCCAGCCCTCTCAGCATTTTTGTGTTCCTCATCTGGACCAGCTCTAATAGGTCCACACTTTTCCTGAGCTGAGAGGTCTAGAGCTAAACACTTTATCTTACTGAATATTGACTAATGAAAATTATGTTAATTGCTTTGGGAAACAGAAGAATAGTAATATTTCTCTGCGAAAGTCCAGCAAACTCATTTTCAAATTCAAGATAATTTGCTCTTCATCTATCTCCATTTATTATTACCAAGACCATTGCACCTGAGACCAATGACCAAAAAAAAAATCACCATTATTTTTCCAGTCAATTTGTTCAAATCAGTCTTTATTTCTATGACAGGCACATAGGAATAGATACATGATATCTGTTTCATTTTATTAAGATGACAAAGGATTAATCTCTGCATGATATTTTCCAGGCATTACAGTTTAAGTCGGCAGTTGCATTTAAAACCAATGTTCTACTGTATTTTCAAAATAAAAGCCTGCAGCACCAAAGTTATGACCATCTACCCTTACATGACTAGTTTGTAAAAGAAGCTGCCTTAGATCTTATCTTGTACAACACAAAACCAAAAAAACTACAAAAAAATTCCATGAAGTCTCGCTGCTCACAAAACAGAAACAACAAAGCAAAGCAACACAAATATACTGTTGTTTAAAAAAAAAAAAAAAAAAAACACATGCAAAGGAAAGAAACATTCAAGAGAAAGACAATATTGCCACAAAAAAAAAAAAAAAATTCTTTGAACAGTCTTTCAATAAAACCAGTTGGAAAATTAGATTGTGCCTAACTGTCAGAAGAGTGAGATTTCTGTCTTTCAATAAAGACGAAAGGCAGGAAAGTCTATCTAGTTTTCATGTAAAACTTGACTGATGTGTGAAAGGTACTGCATTCATTCTTTTGATAACAAGAGATTGCAACTGAACATTCAGAAAGTATCTGCATTTCTACCAGACTGTAACAACCCAAGTCTAAGTAAAGTAGCAAGTATAAAGACAAATTTGAACAAATTGACCAAAAAAATAAAAAATCTGCAGCTGTGTATTATGTGAAAACCTGAGAAGATTGATTATGCTTTTAATGTCCCAATTTAAAAGTTATAGAATTATGTCCACAATGATAAAGTTATGCTCACCATAACCTACCCAGTCATATTTTCAGGACCACTTGAATCTAAATTCCAACTTCGTTTTTTAAAAAAAATTATACACAACAAAAGACAAGCAAGAGTATATGAGAGCTATCGTACCTCACAAGTCTTCATGATAGGACACAAAGCAAACCTTGGCTGCTGTATCCAGTAAAACTGAGAAAAGTTGACAAAATTAAGCACAAAAGTGAAATAGGAAAAAAAGAATATAAACCTGGAAATTGCAGGCAGGAATAGATTTTAGCCCATTTGTCTAAGTAAACTCTCACTCAATATTCTCCCTTCTCAAAAGATACTTCTTGACTTCCCATCTGATTTTTTTCACCATATCTGAAGCAAGAATCTTCGTCAGCACCCAAAATATAATTATATTACCAGAATTGTAAACTTATTCAAGCTCTGCAAACCTGTTTTAAGCACTCTGCTTTGTTTTATGTAAGTTTTGATTGCCTTCCACTCTGCAGTCAGCAGCATTCATAGGAAAATATAACCAGTCGCATTGTTGCTATTACTTAAAGTAATTTCAAAGGTTTCTCTTTACAGAATGGTTGTTTTCATTTATTTATTTTTGATGAAATGATTCTGGATAGCCACCTTCATTCTCTGCATATAAATGTCTATTTCTATTTTGCAGGCAGCCAGCCAATGACCCACAAAAAATTACACTATAAGTTTAAAGTTTTCATAAGTAAATCTGGGATATCTTTTAGTTCTTAATTATCTCCAAAGTCTAATATAGGTTCTTTAGTCGTCAACTGCCTTCTAATTTTAGTTTTCAATTTGTTACTGATAAGAATGTTTCTTCACAGAATTCTGTGTGGGGAGGCCAGGGCTGCACTGTGCCAGCTCCACACAGCACCACTTCTGGGCACAATGGAGCCCACAGTAATGTTGGTGGTGTCTCTGGGAAACCATGTGCAAGAAAGGTCCAAACCCTGCGTGGGTGTTTTGTCTTTATCTCTATTTGTGAGCTTTTCATCTCATTGTATCCTAATCCCTTAAGGTCAGCACACCATGGCAGGAAAAGCAGATAAGAAAACACAGCCAGGACAGAGGAACCAGATGCTCAAATATCTGAGAGGAGCACTCTGATATACAAAAGATGGCTATATCACTGCCTGCCCCAGTCTCAATTATTCTGAGGTATCTATTTGTACAGACCACTCCTAGCATGATTTATCCCTGTCTTGATTAGAATTGCCATAGAGAATACTTGTTAGGTTTATTTATCATCAATTTTTAAGTGTGGATTGATAGAAAAGAAAGATTACCAACTTACACATCGTTCATGAAGGCAATTCTTTGGTAAGAAAAGTATTTGGTCATCTCTGGGTCATAAAAATTAGGAAAGAAATTATCCTTTTGGTGAAAGGTTTTAATTAAAATGATACAATTATCTAAAACAACTCAGGGCAATAATACAGACACATAAATTAATGACAAATTTTCCTGGTTTAAGAATATGATTAAACATTAACCAATTTTTATATAGTGCATGAAGAAATGGATGGAGGGTATATGAAACCTAGATATGCAGTTCCTAATAGGTATCTATAATTCTATCTAAAACTGCTTGACGAAAAAGTTGTCTAGATGGCAGCAAAAAGTAGCATCATTACCTACAATGGGAGAATTTAGCCTCACATTCAGAATTAGAGCCTAAGTTGGAAGGGATTAATTAGTCATTTTAGTACTCCAAAGAGCATCTTATGGAGGCTTCATCTTGGTAACTCATCCACTTTAAAAAAAAAAAAAAGATTCTGATTCCATAAAAATATACAATCTGTTACTCTAATTTTACTGGTTTCTTCTCCAGCAACTGTCATGTAACCTTTTATTAAAGTGCCATTTTGCGGTACTCTCACAGGTAAAATCTAAGCAGTTCCAGCCTGAAAGGATCATTGCAGTATGAAGACATGTAACATCTTCTTTCAGTTAATGTTCAATACATGGACTTTTGAAAGCATAAAAAATTACCTTAGTGATTTTAGGTATCAATGTATTCTTCAGCTCATTTCATACCCATAAAGACTAGAAGAGAAGAAGTAGTGTCTTGGCTTTTATTTTAAGACAGTTGTCTGCCTTTATTAAACATATTTTATCTCTAATATTTTTCTGCATAAAAACACTACTGGAAGGATATGCAAGCTGGCAGAGTTCCTTGAATGCACCCTTTCTTTTACTCTAAGCTGTAAAACATTGTACATACCATGCAACTGCTATAAGTTTTCTGGTTCATTGCTGCCTAAGAGGGTTCTATGCGATGTCTGAACAGCCATTAGATTTAGAATTGCAAAGATTCTTTTGAATTCCTACTAGATCTTTGTAATTGTCAGCTTATCACAAGGAGTCCTTTCCTCAGCTGTTCCCAAACTGTCCTATTTCTTTTATTGGACATTTGCAAAATTAATCTTATTTAGATCTTAATGAAGGTCCAAATGTTAGTTGCCTTGTACCTTTCTTAAGAAAGAAATAATTTGAAAAGTGATGTAATTCATAGAAAGCACAACATTGTGATCCAGTCTGGCTATGCAATTACATAAAACCAGTAGTATTCTCCTAGAAAGCAGCATATACTTTGCAAAAGCCCATCAAACTAAGTGTATTGCACATCCAAAACAAGTGAAAAACTTAAATGTTTCAGAAAAAAAACTCATTAAAATAAAGGTTTGCACTGAATTATCTTACAAACCTAGAATTAAATTATTTCCTAGTTCTTATTTTCTTTGGACGATTACCTCTTAACTGTGTCAATTAATTAAACAAACAAAAATATTAAAAACCCAAGACTTCTATCTCCCAGAAGATTGACAAGGGATGAATTCTTCATTAGGTAGCAGTCACTTTATCTTCTTTGATCACATCAGATATAAGGCTTTGTAGACATATTAATAGAATTTTTTGTAAAAAGGAGAAGAAAACTGATATTATAAAATCCCAAGCTTTAAATATAGTGGTCTTATTATTTTTAATCATTACTCATATATGTAGATTGTAAGGTCAATGTCATAATATTCTGGTTTGTGAAGTGTAACATAGCAAGCACTTCTGAGCAAATATCAAGAAATATATATTTAACTGGCACTCTTTATATGAGTTAGCTTTTGAAAAATTTCTTAAAACTTAAGCCTAAAGATGCAAGAAAAAGCCACATGAGAGTATGAATATGCATTTACTTAGCCTGCATTAATTAGAAGAAAGGGAAGTTTAATTTATGTGTTCACAATAATACAGTAAGATTACAGTGGGGAAGAAAGAGCAAAACAAACTGGAGTGACTAGTCTGATGTTTCATAACAAGACAATGCATCAATAGAAGAGCAAGATAAAATGTGCTTAATGTAGTCAATTGTGCTGTAATTTATGATTGAAGCTTTTCTTTTTTTTTTGAGTTAGGAAGGGCATAAGCAATAGAAAACAATAATGTAATGACAGAGAGTATGATGACAAACGTCAATAACCTTTCCTAGAAGGCCTTGTCCAAACTGAGTTAAATTTAGGTATACTCTACAGAACCAACCTAACTTCTTCCACTGTTTAACAGGGGGCTATCTGGTAGCTTGCTGATGGCAGTGCCATCTGTGCTCAGCTAATGCAATCCTGACTGATCAGTGCAAACATGTAATTCCAAGCTGCAGCTGCCATGAGATCATTCCTAAATAGAGCTGTTAATTCTATAAAATCTTGTATTTCTTTCTGAGAGAAAAAAGTCACAGGAGACAAAGAAGTATAAACTGTATTTTCTTAGCTTATGCACCTTTTGTTACTAAAAACCTTTACCTTTTCAAAGCTAAATTTGCATCTCAACCTGCCAGCAGAAGGGTTTATCTGTATGTGACAATAAGTCATAACAAGATTCCCATGTTATTTCAAATGTTTTTTCCTTAAATAAAAGCAGCTCAAGTCAAGAAAGTTGCCTTAACTTATAACTTTCTGTATAATTATCACAGTAATTTTGGTTCAATAAATGTCTCTATCATGTATACCTACTGTTCATCTTTGTCTTGAAGTGGAAAAGACAAGAACATTGTCTTTGCCAGTTTACACTCAGTAAAGACCAGCCTCCAAAAAGCACATTGCAGCTGCTGCACCTTATGGTGACTTGGGATAACATCAGAAATTGTCCATCTCTCTGAGATACCTGTTGATGGCAACCCAGAAAAACAAATACATCTTGGGGGAAGGATCTCCTTCAGTGGCAGCATGAAAACAAATCCTGAATGACTAAAGTAGTGATAATAGTACTTGGAATTTTCCAGGTTTTTTATCCTGTACTGACAGTACTCCAGTCTGTCTTCTAGCATCAGCATGACTCTTGATTTGTAGTTCACTTTACCGAATGTACTCAGAAGATGCCATCAGTGAAACACAGTCACTGCTGCAAAATGAAGCCAAAATACTGTACATTTAAACTTTTTATTTTAATATATTAAATTATCCCATAGCACTAAGCTAAGCAATTATGAATTCACTAACTGAATGTATATGCCGTAATGCTATTAGTGTCAGCGTGAATCTACTTTCTTCCACAGCTGTGTATCTGAATCACAATATTGCTAAAAATGTGTTGGTTTGTTGTAGAACTTTAGGCCTGAAAATTTTTCTCTGCTGTGAGTACAAAATTGTGCCTTCCCTGTGAACAAGATCACAGAACAAGAAAAACAGAAAAAATATAGAGAAGGAGGGCATAAGTCTCAGAGAAAAAGAGCAAAATACCATATACATAGAATTCTTATGCTGAAATCAGTTCTGCCTTTTCTGCAGGATATCACTAAACCCAATTTGAAATATTATTTTGAGGTTTTCAGGTCATTAAAAAAATTGCAATTTTGTAGAAGCTTTCTGTAAATAAAAGTTTCTAAAAAATAAACCTACAATAAAGACAACAATCTTATAATTTTTACCACTTATTTTAGTGGTAAGATTTTAATATTCAAAGCAAAGCTGGTAATCAAGCAGTAAATTGTATTTTCAGTTATTTGTGCAGTTTGGAGCAGACAAGATTTAATCTTGTGAGTTCTTGTGACTATCATTTTAAGATTTCTTATTTTTAATATTTAAATATTTGCAAGAAGCAACTCTATGTGCATGCCAGATTTCTTTTGATACTCATGGAATATTTAGTTTTATATATAAGATCAAGCACTAGTAGCTACCAATTTTTCAGTGTTTCAGTTCATCTTATTCCCTAGATCCCCTTCTCATAAAATCCAGTCCCTCTGATAAGCATCACCATCTGGGGACAGTAGGCTTGGGTTGCACAGTACAAAACTGAGTTTAACTGGTTAGTTATGCGAAACTCACAGTGAACAATGGATCTGGGAGCAGACAACAGCAGACATAAGCATATCACAAAATTTTGTCTTGTATTGTGCAAGAAACCTTGTCCACCTACAGGTTGCATCAGGACAGGTAGCCATGAGCTGCACTAAGCTCTTGATATCCCAGCAAAGCTTCCTAAAGGGCTATTTAATTGCAAGCAGCAGAAGGAATTTCAAAAGGGCTTAAAACCACCATCCCTTTAGAGGTGGACATAAAGGAGGTATGAGGCATTCCAAATGATCATAACCACCCTCATTATGATGGAACTGATGGAACCAGCTGATGCAATACAGCAGAGTGTTTCAAAAGAAAATCAGTTACATAAATAAGCAAAAGATGGGAGAAGAAATGGAGACGACTTCTCCACAGCCATACACCAGGCAAATTTAAATCAAGCTTGAATCTAGGGTTTTTTGATCTCCAAACATAAGACTGATAGCTAAATTCTATCTTTTGCTGAGCAAGTCATGAAAAATTAGATTTACAAAAGTTATTAAGCTACCATCATGCACACAGTATAATTTTTCAAAATGCTTTGCAAGACTAGATAATGTAACTTATTAAAATCAAAACACCTTTGAAAGAGCTTTGAAAATCTGATTGTCCTCTCAATGTCTCATTTTTCTCTCATTATGCACTATTTTACAACTGCATAGACATAAAACTACAAACGAATATAATTTTCTGCATCCTCACAACAGAAAACTGAATATTTCTGAGAGTCAGTCATAAAGAATTAAAAACAAAATTAAAGTAACTTCTGAAGCATATTTCCTGTAAAATATTATCTAAGAGTTCTGAGATTAGAATGCTCACTCCAAAAATAACATCAATGAACAAATGAGAGGGACACCCCTCCAATCTGTGGAGCAATGCAGCTTTTCAAATGGACTGATATGTACTTCACACAAACCAAAAGTATTACAGATGATCATATAAATACTAATTAAAATCTTCCCATATCACAAGAGAACACATGTTCATCCCCTTAAAAAGGGGGGGAGGGGGGAAGGGAGAGAGAGGGAAGAGAGAGAAGATATCAGGATTCACCAAAGCAATCAAGTCTAATCACCACAAAAATGTTGAATTAAAGAAAATCAAAGAGAGAGGAAGTACGACTGAAGTAACGGATTAAAACATAAGCTGTGACACAATATTTAGGCTTTATGCTGAACCACAAAAACAACAGACAAAACAAAAAAGAAGAAAAAAATAAATAGCTTTGCACTTTTAAATAGTTCCTAGCATTATTCTAGCAGTATTCAATATTCAATATTGCTCACCATTCTTACCACTTGAAAATAATTCCAAACGGCATGTTGGAAGTAGCAAGAGTTTAACAAATTTCATCTCACAGAAGGATTCAAGAAGTAACAGGGTCAGAGAGAACCCATAACTAATTAAACCAGCAATAGCAATCAAAGACCCACAATGCATTGGTGACAAGAAAACTGACTTATTTAGGCTGAAGAAATAAAGGTCAGTGTAAATGTCAGGTGTATATCATATACACATATATTTTTCTTTGTTGTTGCTGCTTAACATATCTGTTCCTACCAATGAGCAGGAAAAAGGCTTAGAAGTCAAACTTATACCACTCTAGTACAGATTTAACCCAGCAGGTTTATTTATTCTAAATCAAAAAAACGGGCAATTACAGGAGCACTTGCATAGAGGACATTACAAGCTGGGCTGGGAGGCACGCATTGTGCTGCTGCCTTGCTGCCCACCATTCTGGCTCTGTCAGCATTCCTGGCATGACACCTCATCTCTTTGCACTGTCAGTTTTCAGGTGATGAGCTGCAGTCAGGAGTCCTTCAAAGCCCCATTCAAAAAGGAAGTAAGAATTCTTGGGATCTCAGCACTGGTGAAGAGAAAAATCTGATAATTTGAAAGCAAGGTTTTCCTAACAGACTTTCTCCTATTGAGAAATTGCTTATTCTGTTAATACCTTGCCCGCTTCAAAATTTGAAACAATATCAGCATATTCTATATATGATATTCACCACACTCTCAGAAGGTGCAATTCTATTTCATATTTCACCTTTTTAAAGGTTAGTCTGTAAAGTCAGATAAAGAGAACTAGATGAGATTTGTTTGTATCTGCATTGTATGATTTACATAACTGTATTGCAAATCATAAGGGCCATATGTTATAAAACCCATTCAAATTGCAGACCTGAAAACCCAACACCACCCAGAGTCTTCACTGTGAAGTGTGTTTGGTATAAAAAAATCTTGCTTCTGTATCTAGATTTATTGATTTATTTTTATTCCTCTGTTAAATCTGATTCTAACTCAAGTAAAAGTGAGTTTACCAATCTTCCTTAAAAACATCAAAAGTATTTTTAAACTATTCTATTATGAAGGCTGAGTTTTGACATCTGACTGGCTGTTCACAGTTAGAACTTTGTATTCATTTTCCTCCCATATTCTTCCTCCAGTCTAAAGAGTTACAATGACATACGAGCATGGGAGCTAACAAAGCACTGTTTATGTTTCCCTGTTATTCTGAACTAAATGAGTTTTTGCTGATTTTTCTAGTCAATTTTGTTGAATTTCACATTAGGTCTGATGTTTTTTTCCAAACAGATGCATATTGCAGATACTGTTATAATTCAGACAGCTGATCTTCCTACTACAACAGCTGAACAGATTAGCACTTCCCAGGTCACAAACATTTAGCAGCTTCTCTGTTCCAGGGTAAAAATGTAG
>JASSUY010016040.1:14646-24849 GCA_032466535.1 Forpus xanthops | reverse complement strand
GACACCAGAACTGCACACAATATTCCAAGTGAGGTCTCACAAGAGCAGAGTAGAGGGGCAGGATCACCTCCTTTGACTTGCTGGTTATGCTTCTTTTGATGCAGCCCAGGATATGGTTGGCTTTCTGGTCTGCAAGAGCACACTGCCGGCTCATATTCATTCTCTCATCAACCAACACCCCCAAGTCTTTTTCTGCAGGGCTACTCTGAATCTCATCTCTGCCTAATCTGTAGGTGTGCATGCAATTGCTCCGACGCAGGTGCAGGACCTTGCACTTGTCATGGTTAAATTTCATCAGGTTGGCATCAGCCCACCTCACAAGTGCATCAAGGTCCCTCTGGGTGGCATTTCTTCCCTCCACCGTATCAACTGAGCCACAGAGCTTGGTGTCATCAGCAAAATTGCTGAGGGTGCACTCAGTCCCACTGTCCATGTCACTGACAAAGATGTTGAACAAGACCGGTCCCACCACTCGTTACTAGTCTCCAGCTGGACATTGAGCCACTGACCACAACTCTTTGTGTGCTGCCATCCAGCCAGTTCTTTATCCAACAAGTGACTGACCCATCAAATTGATGTCTCTCCAACTTGGAGACAAGGATGTCATGTGAGACAGTGTCAAATGCTTTGCACAAGTCCAGGTAGACAACAACTGCTCTGCCCCTGTCCATCAGTTCTGTAGCTCCATCATGGAAGGCCACCAAATTGGTCAGGCAGGATTTCCCCCTAGTGAAGCCATGCTGGCTGTCACCAACCACCTTTTTGTATTTCATGTGCCTCAGCATGCCTTCCAGGAGAATCCACTGCAAGATTTTGCCAGGCACAGAGGTGAGACTGACTGGTCTGTAGTTCCCTGGCTCATCTATTTTTCCCTTCTTGAAAATGGAGGTTATATTTCCCTTTTTCTAGTCATCAGGAACTTCTCCTGATTTTTCAAATATGATGGAGAGTGTCTTAGCAACTTCATTAACCAGCTCCTTCATGACCTGCATATGGATTTCATCGGTCCCATGGACTTGTATACACTCAGGTTCCTAAGATGGTCTCAGACCAGATCCTCTCTTACAGTGGGCCCAGGGTCTTCATTCTCACAGCGCCTTCATCTCCCTTTGAAGACTTGGGTGGTGTGATCAGGACATTTGTCGATGAAGACTGAGGCAAAAAAGTCATTAAGAACCTCAGCTTTCTACAAATGTATCTGAGGAAAGCCTGGGAGTACAGCATTTTTTTTTTATAAGGCTGTTTGTTAGTGAGACTGCATCTCTCACTCATCTGTGAGCAGCGATATATGAGGAATTCTGCAGAGCAAAGCAGCAGTTTAAAATAAACTATGCATTTAGTAAGCATTTTTTTTCTTAGCCTTTATACTCTTGTTCTCATTTATACTACAGACGCTTAAAATTTGCAGTTATTGTGTGGTTTTGTGTTTGTGTTACAAGAGGGTCTTCCAAATAACACTTTCATCGGCATATTGAATGAAAATATGACGCAATTCTTAGTCGCAGTGCGTAGTTCTGACTATGGTACAGAGAGGGAAATCAGCACCTACTCTTGCAGCTGTAGTTTGCCAAAAGCACTTGCTCATTCTTACAGCCTGTAAGGTTTTATCATTTTAGAAGTTAAAGTGGATTTGAACTTAGATAACTGTAAACTTATTTTAGGAACTGAGTATGCTTGGCTAGTCAAGTCAGACCAAACTCACAGGATATTAAATTGAGCATTTTCATCATTCACAAAATGCAACCCTTTGAGCAGCTCAATCTTGTGATGACAAAAGAGCTAGAGATGGGACAATTACCAGTATTTAAGGTCTATGGAGAGCTTTCAGGAGAGTATAGATGTTTCTTTGAAAAATAATTGTTTCTGAATTTAGATTTTGTAACAATTGAAAGATGATTCTGTATCTGAGACATTACTGCTTCCTCAAGTCTTGCTTATCACTGAAACAATTGCTGAATTTCAGAGAACGGGGCAACTCAGTTTTCCAAAGTCAAGATAAAGCTTAATATATAGGGTTTCCAGGCTTGACTCTTTGAAGATCTCTTTGAAGTCTTTCCCTATCTACTATTCGAACCACGTGATGCTGATCTGGGCGCAGAAAGCAATAGTTAAACAATTACTGAATACAGTTACTCCAGCAATGGGCAATACTCAAGGAATTACAGGAGAAGATATAAAGCAGAAAATCACTGTCTATGTATCTAAGGTCATTGCATTCCCACTATTCCTTAGATATTTTATCACATAACATGAAAAGGAAAGAATACTTACTAATGATACCTAACTGGCTGTTCAGTACATTCATCAAATGCCTTTTGTCATTTTCTAGCTAGAGTTTCACTGGATTTTTTTAAGTGGCTGAATCACATAAAACTGCTCCTTTTTTATTTCTTGCCATTAAACTTTTAGACTTTGGTGGATTTTTGTCTTTGAAATTACTTTATTTGGTTGGAGGATGGGGTATTTTTATTCTTTTTTTAAGTCCAAACATGTAATACCCAAATCAATATTTTTCAGTGAAATTACATAAAAAATTAAAGTATAATTGCAATGAAATTTTATGCAAACAGCAAATTAAATAAATTTACTAGTAATTCCATCTATTGAACTTAAGATGGGTATATTTAACATTTGATTTTGGGTAGCAAGCTCCTGGAAGATTCCAATTAGTTTCTTCCGCTGTAATTCTTCTTAAGGAGCTATGCACCTTCATTATACCTGTGAAAATAATATAATAGTAATCCTATAGGAAATCTTATTTGTTTCTCTATCAAACAGCAAGAAGTAGTAAAACACACAGCTAATGCATTTTCACCTGTGTTCAATACAGAGGCATGTAGCTGTATTATCAGTTTATTGCTGTGTCTTGTAAACTACTAAAATACTTTTGTCTCTGTGCATTTTTCATATCCAACTAATTCCTCATGGACAAAGTAAGACAAGCTAGGTTTTGCAGCAGCGTTCTTCCACATTTGTTTAAAAAAACAATGACTCATTCAAATATTTCCTGATTTCTCTCTAAAAATATTCCTGTTAAATGCTACATGCAAGCCTCTTGATCACATTCCTGCCTGCCTTTGTAGATCACACTCCAGAGTTTTGGTAGTTGTAGGGGGCTGATACTGGCCAGTAGCTAAGCACTTATGCCACTGCTGAACTTTCCTCATGCCATGACTGCAGTGAGACAGAGAGGACAAGAAAAGCAAAAACCAAGAAGACTCATGGGTCAAGATAAAAGGAGATTTACTAAGGGAAGGAAATGAAAAAAAAAAAAAAAAAAAAAAAGAGATCAGCTGCCAATTTCTACAAGCAGACTGATGCACAGCCAGTTCCTGAACACAAACAATCCCTCACAGTTGTATTGCTGAGCAGGATATGATTGGTATGGAATATTTCTTGGGCCAGTGCAGAACAGTTGCCCCATTAGTACCATGCCAGTGTCTTGCCCAACCCAGTCTACATGCTGCAGGGGACAGAGTGAGACAAAAAGAAATCCTTGATGCTGTGCAAGTGATATTCAGCAGTAGGCAAAGCACTACGGTGTTGCCAGCACTGTTTTACATGAATCTGAAACATAGCACCATAATGGCTGCTAGGAAGAAAGTTAACTTCATTCCTATCAGACCCAGCACAACAATGCATCAGGTGTATGTAGTCCTATTGTATTTGTTTTCTCTGAAACTATTACACCTACTTTATGTTCTATTTTAAATACTGCACTGTTTTCTGAAAGGCTTTTTTTTTTTCTTTTGTTCTCCCTACAGGCTTACTATAAACTCAAAAACATGAATTGCATTTACACATCAACACAGCATGAAAAAGGCTTTTAAAAAGTTATGAGCCAATGCTCAATTGCTGACTACAGGTTTTATGCTGCACTTCAAAGAACAATTACTAGATTTCACCCACCCAGTCCATAGAAAAAAACCCAAACTAAAACCAACCAACCAACCAAAAAAAAAAAACAAACCAGACTTTCCAGAGCTCCTGAACATTTGTTTCCACTAGGAAGAACGTTAGATTAAAGCTGTTAGCAGCAACAGTATATTTTCTCATTATTGAGTGTGACATACAGAATATTAAGTCTTTCTGTCTTTGAACCAACTGAAGCTTGTACACTTCGGCTTTAATTAGACATACCACAGCACTCTGCTTCTGTTAGTGTTAAATAATCTTGACCATAACCTGCTCCTGACTGTAAATAGAATACAAAAATGTTCCTTAGTAGGCACTAAATCAGTGGAGATTTTTCATCATACATGGATGTCAAGGAGATAAAGAAGGTCCTTTGTGAACAGACAGAGAAAAGCAGATGATGTTCTAATTCACAAAGCAGCAGTAAGCACCTCAAAAAGGTGGTGTCTGCCTGAAGGTCACCTTCTTGCCTGCCCCATGGGATGACAGCTCTCATGTTTTGGGTCCTGGATGAGCATGAGGAAGTAAATATTCCACCTGCTTATGTCTTTCATGGGATGGGAATGGTCTGACTGATCTGCAGACCAGGCTAGAGTCCTGTCAATACTCATGGTATCTTTACTTTTGATAAAAGAAATACTTGCAATGTTTTTCTTTTACATTTCATTTGTTAAGTCTATAGTGTGGAAGACAGATGGTGTTTAACACCCTTTTTTTTGTTTGTTTGTTTGTTTGCTTGTTTGGTGGTTTTTGTTGTTGTTGTCTTTTGTTTGTTTTTCCTCCCCCAGAAATACTTTATGTGCAGACTGTATCTTCCTTATCCAGTTTGAAAGACAAATGCCATATAAAGAGGAATATCACCTTTAGTTTCCCAGGGGATGACTACAATTATACAGAAATGTTTAAATTAAATAACTTGGCAAACATAGGCAGTATCTGCTTATTATATTTAGCCAGTTTAAAACCTACAGCACTAGTAGTACCCAGCATTCCCATCATGTCATGTCTCTAGTAAAAAGGAAGGAAAATTATGAGAGTAGGCTAATGTGATACCCCAGCCTGCTCTTCCTATTTCTTCTTATTCTTCTTTTTGAATGGTGTAGCTTTGTTCTGGCTGATTCTTTTGGAGATTTTAGCTTTTCTGCACCTCCTTTGAAAAAAGAGTGAACTCAGTCTAACAATAAAACAGACACAGGAAAGAAAAGGTTGAATTGCAAGGCACATAGATTTAATTTAGATTTTAATTTAGATAAGATACTGATTATTTTCTCAGACATGGGGGCTTCATGCTCAATCTGGAGCAAAAAACAAGATCAATTACGAAGGTCCTAACCAAACAAATTCCACAGATTTCTAGAGAGGTTTTACAAACTTCTCAATGCTATTACTCTCTCTTTCATGGAAACTTTAAAAAACGACCCTGCTGACAAGGAAAAGTGCTATGAATGAACAGAAGGATCTCTGCTTTGTCACACAGAAGAGGTTCCCTCCAGGCACTCGTGATTACAGAGTGCAGGAATGACACAGTTTCTCAGTAATAATGACAAGAAAAATATAAAACACTCATTGCAACAAATATATAAAATACTCATGATTTCTTGCACTTCCTCAATAATTAACAAAGATTTCTTGTTGAGAGCATGTTGCCAGTCACTTAAACTCTTGGGACTGTTCACAGATTTTAGTCACCAATTCTCATGGTTACCACAATCCTAATTTGACTATCTTGTCAGAAGAGAGAAAACAGCTCTAGTTTGCATCACAAAGACATGTTGAAAGTAAAGATTTCCAAGTTCCTGGAGCTTCTAGATGAGCTAGTCTCCAGTAGTTAGCCAGTGGAGATGGTGAATTCCCCGAATGCAACAGGGGCCACACAGCACCTCTGTGCATAGCTGCTCTTCTGTGGGGTCTCAGAAACAGGGTAAAGTGAATGCTGCAGTACAGATAGAGGTATGCCACATCCCTTTCCTCAGTAAGATAAGAAACATAAGGAGACAAGTTAATACTTCAATGTTCAAGCACTGTGATGATTACTTTGGCATCCTTTCCCAATTCCAGCTGCCTCAAACCCTGGAAAAGTCCTTTATCTTCCCAGAAGGGTACGATTTCAGTAAACTCCAGTGTCCGTGTATGGAATACCTAGTATCTTCACAATACTTTATTATTCCCTCCTGTGCCCTCCATGCCCTGAACAGCAGTCTGAAATCCTCCATATGCCCTGGAGCCCAATACTCCTTTCAAACCACCCCTGAATAGATCTAAAGAAACCATGACAGGAATAATTGGAAACAGGTAAACATTACTCTCAAAAGCAACCCAAAGATAAATCCCTGAACAATCCAGATTACAGAATAAACTCAAGTATAAATAATAAGGAGGGAAGAAGATAGACAACACCACAGTCCTCACCCATAGCTCTTACTACCAAAGAAATCCATAATCTTGTTTTACATTGCTGCAGGGATGAGTGTCCTTTATACTAACGGAGAGGTTTTGATGCCCTTGAAGTTATTGCCTTCACTAAAACCTACTTCAAACATATTTACCTTGCTCAGCTGTCGATTAATTCCTTATAGACATTTAAGTGACATTCATAGTTTGTCTGGGAATGTTTTGGGCTTTTTTTTTTTTTTCCAGACAGACTTATCCCATACAGGAATTTTTCATGGTTCTATATAGGATTGCAGACAAGATCTTTCCATGTTAACAGCATTCTACCAATTATAGGTTCATAAATATTGTCATTGAATGACTGGTATCTAATTTTTTATTTTTTTTTTACTGCTGGCCTTGGCTTCTTCATTAATTGATTACAGTGCCATCATTTAAAAAGCTAAGCTATATCATGAGAAATCAGTGGTATTTTTAAATGGTTTTTAATAATCTCAGCCGAATTACATAATACTCTGCTTCTCAGCTATTTCATGAAGCTGCAGGGAAAACAAGACATGGCAAAAGCCAGAACACATTGAAAAATACTTTTGAGCTCACTACAGACACCAGTAACAAAATACAGAACTGATGAAAAGGAATTTGAATTTTAATTTAACTGAATATGTTGCTGTTCTGACACTGATGATGCAATCACAAGAGCGAGATGGCACTAGTATGGTTGAAGGAAGAGGTAAAATCTTATAGTGAAATAATTGGTAGAAGTGAAAAAGATGATGGAAAGTTAGCACAAATATTTCTTAAATCTGAAGTAGAAGCCATAGAAAAAATACAAGGTTGAAAACAAAAATGAGTTATTTATGTGAAGCAATTAAGTAAATCAAAATATGCTGCCTCATCTTTACATCTCATACACTTATTTGTTATTTTTGGCAAGCATGATAAAAATGTTGTAGCTTAGGCATTTTAAACTCACATCTGAACTCATTTATATGCACTACTCTTCTGTTTTTAATTGCTTTTTGAATAAGATTATTTTAAAATTAGTTTTACGACATTAATTGCAAAAACTAACAAAACTGTCATTTACGAGTGACAATAATTACTAAAGTTATATAAGAATATAAATGTACTAGCACACAGCTATTTAGCTGCATGATTTCACCCATATATGCTTTTCAAAGCCAACACTGGAATATACAGAACAGGCTTATGGTTCCTTCCAAACATAAAAAAAAAAAAAATAAAGATATTGGGGAGGAAATATTAAAAATGGATGACTGAACTGGAAATCTGCAAACTTTATCTGCAAACAGATAGAGAGTGTCAACTGAAACAGCTGTTTATGTGATTTCTGTTTAGCTCTGGTTAGCTACTGATAGCTGACATTTCAAGTTAAGCAGTCAATAGCTAGGATTTCCTCTGTTCTTTGGGGAAATACCCTAACCTTCACATGTACGCAAACATGAAGCCTTCTTTACATCAAAGTGTGCAGTTTCACTGGTGCGAGTAGTGGCTTGTATGGGAATGGGGTGCACCATTAACAATGCCAAAATTTGGGAAATTTTAAACTTATGCCCTGGCTAATTTTTTGATAAATTTTCACTGCTTTGAAGACAGATGAGTAAAGAATTGATTAAGACTCTGATTTTGTTGTTTGTTTGTTTTTTTTTTTTTCCCCGAGAAATTGACGTAGAAATTGTCACATATCAGAAATAAATAAATGTCTCACTAGCACTTACTTGAATTTGGGCTTCATTTAATAGCTCCTGTTATTTTCAAATGTACACAGAAAAATGTACAGCTGTTAGAATTATTATGAAATTAATGTTTCTTATTAGGACTTGAAAAGGGAGAAGGAAATATAAATGTATTTCAATACATTGCAAATGTGTGTACTAAAATACTACAACATATAAGAAAATACTACTGTAGCAGGCAAGGGAGATAACAGTATGAGAAGAAGGTTTCTGCTTCTTTATATGTCTTATAGGAACTGTATATCTCACTGTTGGCTAATTCCTGGATTGACAGCTATAGTCAAGAATTGTAAGTATACATGGCATGAGTTCTTAAGAAAGCTTTGTCCTGAAAATATCAAATTAAATCTAAAATATTAAGTAGATCACAGTGTAATTCTTTCCAATTAAAAGTGCAAAATCTCAATTAGGCATCTTATCTTCTGGAATTATCATGTTACTTCATAAATGATTGAAGCCTTGTGAGGGAAATATGTAAAAGCTTACTGCAGTATTGAGCAACAGCGTTCATTGCATTCAATATTGTGTTCTGAACTATTTCAGTTCCTGTTGAGGTCAGAGGGAATAGAAGTACCTGAGGGCATTTAGGATCAAGCTCCATGGCCCACTTTTCAGTGGACCTGAGATGTAAATTTGAGATCCTGAATGTCTGTGTCTGCATCTGAACTTTTTCAGTTTACAGCATCAGATTTTCATGGTTCACACAGTGGCTATGGCAGAGAAAGGCTGAACCATGACATATGGGTAAGATCAGAAACTGCCCTGAAGGCGGGCAGCAGCACAGGGTTGTTACACCAGCCTGAGGTTCCTGCTCAGAGGAGTAAAAAAAGATGAGATGAAGAGGTACAAAACAGCTGACCTGCAAGAATTCTACTTGAATAGTGTAAAAATGAATCAATGGTAGGGTTTGCAGTGTGAAACTCAAAATGCAGTTTCACCTGCACACAAAGTACCCTGTAAATTGCTTCCAGAGCTGTCACCTACACCAGACCAACATCAGAGAAAATGCAGCCTTCTAGAAATAGTGAGAATATGTAGTGCCACAAGTCTCAGTCCAAGTTACAGCTGCTGTTACACCACTGCAATAAGACTTCCCCAAAAGCCAAGCTAGGAGGCCCTTTTCCAGAGCGACCTTGGATATCTGCTGTAGCACAGAAACAATGCTCCAGAAATGTAGTTTTAAAATAGTATTAATAATAATAATACATCAAATTAGAGATTACAGAGAATACGGTTCTTGCTGGAAAGTATCCAAACTGCTTGTACTATATTAAAAAAACAAAGGAGCACTACTTTCTACATGTCCCCAGGAAACATAGGCATGCAGGCAAGGTTGTGGATATCATTCACGGTAAGTGACCTTCTCTGAGACACCCCATAGTCTTATATATTTTTCCCCTTTTTGATAAAATAATTTGGACAGTGGGATTGAGTGTACCCTCAGCAAGTTTGTCAATATCAAGCTGTATGGTTCAGCTGATACATTGGAGGGAAGGGATGCCATCCAGAGGGACCTTGACATGCTTGTAAGGTGGGCTGATGCCAAACTCATGAAGTTTAATCATGAAAAGTGCAAGGTCCTACACAAAAATTGGAGAAATCCCAGGCACAGCTACAGGTTGGGCAGAGAAGAAATTCAGAGCAGCCCTGCAGAGAAAGACTTGGAGTTGTTGGCTGACGAAAAAATGAACATGCGCCGGCAGTGTGCGCTTCCAGCTCAGAGAGCCAACTGCATCCTGGACTGCATCAAAAGGAGTGTGACCAGCAGTTCAGAGGAGGTGATCCTGCCCCTCTACTCTGCCCTTGTGACACCTCACGTGGAGTATTGTGCACAGTTCTGGTGTCCTGAATATAAAAAGGACATGGAACTGCTAGAACAAGTCCAGAGGAAGGTCACATGGATGATCATAGGACTGGAGCACCTCCCCTATGAAGATAGTCTGAGAAAGTTGGTCTGTTCAGCCTGGAGAAGAGAAGGCTGAGCGGAGACCTCATAGCAGCTTTCCAGTTTCCGAAGGGGGGCTATAGAGACGGTGGGGAGGGACTCTTCATTAGGGACAGTAGTGAGAGGACAAGGGGTAACGGGTTCAAACTTAAACAGGGGAAGTTTAGATTGGATCTGAGGAAGAAATTCTTT